>CAUYQV010078942.1:0-136664 GCA_963574575.1 Galagoides demidoff
GGCAGGGACGTTGGGGGGATATGGGGAGGGATAGAGAGGATGGGCATGGGCAGGGATGTTGGGGGGATATGGGGAGGGATAGAGAGGCTGGGCATGGGCAGGGATGTTGGGGGGATATGGGGAGGGATAGAGAGGCTGGGCGTGGGCAGGGACGTTGGGGTATATGGGGAGGGATAGAGAGGCTGGGTGTGGGCAGGGATGTTGGGGGACATGGGAGGGATAGAGAGGCTGGGCATGGGCAGGGACGTTGGGGGGATATGGGGAGGGATAGAGAGGCTGGGCGTGGGCAGGGTTGTTGGGGGGACATGGGAGGGATAGAGCGGCTGGGCGTGGGTAGGGATGTTGGGGGGATACAGGGAGAGGGGACCACAAAAGGCAAGTCCTGTCTGTTCCCAGCCCTGTCTTCATCAGGGGTCATGTCTAGGCAGAAACCTGGGGCTCAGGCAGAGGCATTTTGTGAGACTTGGGGCCCAAGCAGTCTTCTTCAGGGTCCAGGTGACAAAGCTTGACACAGAGCTGGGGAGAGGGGCACCAATGCCCGTCTGAGCTGAAGCTCTGCACAGGGCCGGGGAAGGCAGTAGGGGATTCTGGGCGCTGAGCTCCGCTGTCTCAAGATCCTGGCAGCTGTGACAGGGAAGGGGACACTTTGCTGGCAGCAGACACTGATGGGGAGCTTGGTGGAAAATCTGAACTTCCCCTGAGCACACGTAAGAGACACTGGAAATATGTCCCGAATAAATGGGAAGGCTGTGTGGGGGTGGCAGGGAGCCTGCAGTTACACAGTCAGTGTTATGTGATTCCCTCTGAACTCCCAGGTTGCCAGGGGCCGGGAGCATCTGGGCGGCGTCAGTATAGAGGGCAAGACTGCAGACCGGCAGCTATGCCAGTGGAAGGAGATGGTGACAAGGCCTGCATCTCCACAGGGCGGTGCATTATGGAATTCATGTGTTTTCTTTTATCTGAGCCCTTACAAGAGGTAGACCTGGCTCCTATTTTGAAGAAGACGAAATTGAGGCATGAAGGAGTGAAAGGCAGCCTCGCTGGGTGAAACTCAGTCCATTCTCCTCCCCACCCCGGGCGCCTTGCATGGAGCCCTGGAGTTGTGCAGAGCAGAGCAGGGTCCCATGACCTGGCAAGAGCTGAATCCCCAAGATGTGTGCTTTGAGACAGGGCTCCCCTGGGTGCGGACTTTGTGAATGTAGAGACCCTTTTCCTTTTTTGTTAGAATTCACATTTATTGAAGCAGTGGGAAAACCAGTGATTCCTTTGGCTCGTATCAGCTTTCAGCTACAACCAAACACCTCATCTTGATTTCAGAGCAGGAGAATGCATGTTTCAAAAGACAGTGTGGTCTCTGGCAACAGAGCATCCTGCCCTGCCAGGGAAGGAGCTGGGCTCTGACTGGGCCCGGCCCCCCCAGGGCTCGGATGCTCCCACTATTCTCCACGCTGAGGGAAGTGACTGCCCGTGCAGACTGACTTCTGGTCTCCCGGTTCCTTCTGGACTATCACAATTTTCCTCCTGCTGCCTCCTCCCTGCAAGTCCCCCTCATCTCACAGGACTGGGAAAAGGTAACGGCACCCCCAGGCCCAGGTCTGCTCCCCTCTCTGGTCCCCGCTCTCTGCACATGCACAATCTCCCTTAACATGCGTGATCTCCTCTCCCGGGTCACCTGGCAGCAAGGACTTCTCAATCTTGGCACTGCTGACATTGGGGCTGGAGAACTCTTTTTTGTGGGGTCAACTTATGCACTGTGGGTGTTCAGCAGTGTCCCTGGCCTCTACCATTAGAGTCTGTGTCCCTCTCCCCAAATAATGACAACCACAAATGTCTCTGGAATCTCCAGCTTTTCTCTAGGCAGCAAAGTTGTACCAGGTGAGAACTATGGGGCTAGACAATCCCGTTGGATGGTTAAGATCACGGCTTCCTGCTCTGTTGAACTGATGTGCATGGACGTCCTCTATAAGGGGACTGGAGGAGGCCCTGAAGGCTGAACGTGGTAAACAGCATTGCTGAAGACATAGGGTTGAGGTGAGGTGCCCTCGGAGGCTGCAGAAGTAAAATCAATACTTGACAGGTGAGGTCAGGTGTCTATAGACCTCACCTAAAGGAATAAATCGTCTTCCAACCCCCCAAACTAGAAAGTAAGGATCTGGGTGCAGCCCAGGGTCTCTCGCCCTTGGTGTCACAGACACTTTGGGCTCACAGTTCTGTACTGCGGGGCGCTGTCCTCTGCACAGTGGAATGTTCACTGGCTACCCTCACCTATGCCCACTCATTTATCACAACCAAAGTATCTCAAGGCATTGCCAATATCCCCTGGGAGGCTTACCTGCCCCAGGTGAGAACCACTGTTCTCCTATAATCCAGGCTTCATTAAAGATGAATGAACAGCATAAAGCCCAGAAAGGGAAAGCCCAGAGTGGGGCACGTGGTGGTCATCCAGCTGCGAGCAGTGCAGGGAGGCGCCTGGCCCTCGAAGTAGCTGTCTCTGGATGGCAGAGATGCACGCCTCAGATGTCATAGGCCGCTGTCTACCACTGCTCATATCCTCGGACTAACCTTTCTTGTGCTGAGTCTGCACCACTCACTGTGGTGTGTGTTTAAATTCATTTTGGCTGTCCAGCATCTGAATCCCTTTCTGGGGGCAAATTGGGGGAAAATCTGCTTATTCAATGAATCCGTTTCACACTGCAAACCTGAAACCACCAGACACCATTTCCCCAGCTTTCCTTATGACTAGGACCAGGCGTCCAACTGAGGCTCAGACACCCGAGTTGTGAGACTCGTAGGAGCTCTTTCTGCTGACAGAGCAGCAGTAGCATAGCAGGACCATCAGGTTCCTCAGGTAGCATCTCTCACAGGGCAGCAGGTGCAACACCACAGTCAGTGTCAGCAGCACTGCCAGCGAGCCCCAGAGGCCCCTCTGAACTGTGATTTGGGGTGTTGTTCTTTCTTGAGTGGTCCCAAATCTTGTTTTCCAAGATTGTCTTATGATAATTTGGAGAGCTACTGAGTAACCTTTTAATAAAATCTTTTTATGCTCCAATTAGCTAGAGTTGGATTATGTTGCTTGCCATCAAGAACTTTGAATGATATGAAAAATGGCTCCAGGAGCGGGATGCTTACTTCCCATGGTCTGGAGAGCTTAATAAAAGCAAATGAGTTCCAATTCCTGATCTTCAGGCCATGCCTTGAATTAGGAATTTAGAACCGGAACACAAACAAAAATAAGGAACAAACAAACCATCCAATCAACAAATGAACTAAGCCCTTCAAAGTTTGACACTAAAGTGTTTTTATTAGAACATTAGTTGAAATCACTGTTTTCCCATGTCTCTCTTTGTGAGAATCAGGCACTGCTCAGAAAAGAATGGAACCCTGAAACCTGGGATGAAGGCGCATAGGTGCACACTCTGAATGCATGGACTCCCCCATATTCGAGCTCAGCCCCCAAACCCCTCTGAGACGTCCCTGCCAGCTGAGGCAGTCCCTCTCCTCTTTGATGAGGCCACTCCTATCTTGCTCCATCACTTTCAAATGACCTTGTCTATGTTAATTATCTGGAAAGGATGGGCCAGTTCTCCTCAAACCCCATCGCCCTTCGTCTCATTATCTCTAGACTTGAATCCAGGGTCAGAACCTGGCATGACCAGGAATCCAGTTACAAAGTAAAAACCCAGAAGACTTTTGTAATGAAACAATTGAAAAATGTTGCCAGTTTATAACAGCTGATATTGCGAATACTCATGGATACAGATGTGGAGGCCTCAGACCAAAGAATGAAGGTTGTTAAGTTCAGATAAGCTTGAATGTGCCCATAGGTATCCTTCGGCAGAACGTCCACATTCCATCTACTAGTTAAAGCAGCTGGGAGTGTTTTATGTTTGCTTCACAGATTGACTAACGCCTCAGTTCAATGGTGGTCTTCAATTACTGTGGTTGAGAGAACAAGGAAGCCAGTGGCTTGGAAGATGGGCACTGAGGAGAGTTTCTGGTGCCTGCTCACATTCTGAATGCGTCTCCCAGGCAGTCTCAGAAAACACTCCCTCCACTAAGGATCTGAGAAACATATCAACTGGTCGTGGGGATGGCAGCACATTTGAAAGGTGCTGTTGAGACTATGAACTGTAGTCCAGAAATTCTGAGAAACATAATCTAAGTGACATCCCTATTTTAGAGGGGATACCAGGAAACTGGGGAGCGGGGGTTGGGGGTGGACAGGGGCCAAGTGGCACTGTGTGAGCATCACAGGCAAAGCACAGCTCCCATTGTAGGCATCTAGGCCAGTATTTAAGTCAGGAGAAAACCATAAACAATCTTTATAAGGGACTAATTCAGTGGTTTTTAAAATTTGTGTACATCAGAGTCACCTGAAGGACTTGTTAAAAAACAAATACACAGAAACAAAACAGATGGCTGGGCTCCTTCCCCAGAGTTTCTGGGTCAGTGGGTAGAGTAGGATGCAAGATTCTGAATTTCTGACAACAGCCCAGGTTAATACTGATGCTGCTGGCCAGGAATGCTTCGCAAACCATTGAGCTAATTATCTTGGGTCCTGAGAAGCAGTAGAGATGAGAAGACCGTAAAGATCCCATGTAGGTGGTAACACTCCCCCAAAAAAGTGTTGAAAAAAGCCCTTACTTGAGCCACCACAAATGACTCACTGTCTCCCACCCAGGGTGAGTCAATTTACAGACTGGAGTCCCTTGACCAGAGGCCGGGGGAGACTGCTGAGGGAAGTACACACACCTGCTGGACTATGTGTCATGCTGTGGCTTCTCCCAAGGGTCCTGTCATTACTAACTAGGAGCAAAAGAAACCGTGGCCCACTCAGGATGTTAGACTCTGTCTCTGAACAACATGAATTTTCAGGGACATGAATAACATGCCAGTCCTCTCCAGCAGTGATAGTGAACACTTACTGAGGGTTCTAGAATAAATATTTAACCTGAGTCGCACCTCACAACAGGCTCAGCGAGACCCAAATCTACCTCATAGTTATCTTCTTAGGTTGTTTTGCACAGATTTACTCAGCAACCTTCAAAGTCCCCTCATCGGGTCCTTGCTCCACGGAATAAGGACTATCCTAGGTTGAAAGGGTCAATGAGAAACCTGCGGCTCCCCTCTCCTACTGAAACAGTAAACTAGAAGCAGTTTACTTCTAAGATGCAGGGACTTCACCTTTAGTGACATAGTCAACTCAATCTGTGCTGTAGTTTGAAAGTTTTAGTCCCCTCTCAAGTTCTGAAACTTAATCCCCAATACAATAGAGTTAGGGTTAGGGTTCACCAGCACATCTCACGTTTGGAGTGGAAGGCTGTCTCTTCTGTACTTGGTTCCTACTAGTGAATCGAGTCATTTCCCACTGTGCTGTCTTGAAGAGCCAATACTTGCCTTGATAGGACACCTAGATCTCTCCCTGAAGGGGAGATCTCTCCCTTGCTTCAAGGCAAGGCTGAGTGGGAGAGGTTTAGGTCATGGGGATTCTACCCTCAAGAATGGATTGATGCTGCTCTAAATAGGGCTTGTGAGTGGGTTGCTCTCTTCTACTCCTCTGGCATGGGAAGGTACAGCAAGAAGGCCCTTCCAGATGTCGGCTAGTGCCTTGATTTTGCACTCTCAACCTCCAGAACTATGAGAAATAAATTTCTATTATTTATAAATTATCCAGTCTTGGGTATTATGTTATAGAAGCACAAAACTAGGACTGGCTTCCATAACCAAATACCACAGATTAGGTGGCTTGAATGATAGAAATTTATTTCTCACAGTTCTGGAAGCCAGCAAGTCCAAGATCAAGGTGCTTAGAATGTAGGCTTCATTCCGAGGCTGCCCTTGTTTCCTGCCTTGTAGGTGGCTGTGGTCTCTCTGTGTTTTCACATAGCCTTTCTTTATTTGGTACATGCACACACAGAGGCATGGGGGAGGGAGATCGAGGCACCTTTCTTTCTTTAATTAATTTTTAGAGACAGAGTCTGACTCTATTACCTAGGTTGGAGTGCAATGTTGGAACCATAGCTTTCCTCTTCTTACAAGGCCACTAATTATATAGGATGAGGGCTTTATCCTTATGACTTCATTTAACTGTAATAACCTCCTAAAGAACCTATCTTCAAATGCGGGGTTTAAACTTTGAATCTTTGGGGAACACAATTTAGCCCATAACACTTGGTAAAACTGAAGAGATAAATTCCATCACTATGAATCTAAAAGACATACAGTTGACCCTCTGGATCTGTGGGTTCTGCAAACACAGATCAAAAAGATTTCTTGAAAAAATGCATCTGTACCAAACACGAACAGATTTTTATCGTTGTCTTCTTCCTAAGCAATACAACAATTCTTTACATAATGTTTACATTGTATTAGGTATTATAAGTAACCTAGGAATGATATGAAGTATATGGGAGGGTGTTCATAGGTTAAATGCAAATACTATGCTATTTTATATCACAGACTTAAGCATCCACGGATTCTGGTATCCACAGAGGTCCTGGAATCATCTCTCAGAGGTAGTGAAGGATGACTGTACTTTCACATACTTGTTTGATTTTTTGGCCAGTATTAAAAATAGATAGTTTTCAAATGATGACAGAAATGTATTGTAAGATCAAACAGAGAGTAATTCCAATTGCAACTGCTCTTCCAGAGATGGTCTCTTTACTAAAACAAATATACACATCCCACAGCATCTGGTGTGCAGCTGTTGGTCTCTATCACCTAAAGCAGGACACAGCAGAAGGGCTTTGTTTTCACTCAGGGGAAGACAGTATGCCTTTAGTGTCTTGCCTTGGAGTTGCATAAACTCCTGGCTTTGTGCCTCAGTCCACCTGTAGGGACTTGGATTATCTCCTTACCTTGTAGAAGAGCACACTCAACTACATTGGCGGGATAGGGATCCAGTGAGCAAAAGATTGCTGCAACCTGATATATGTTGCTATGACTGAGGGTGCCAGATGTTGGGAGATAACCTCCCAACATCTGGGAGTACCTCAGGGGTATCTCCCTGAAAATACCAAGTCTGATACTTGAGAGAAATTTTTTGAGGGTCCAGTAGTCTGAAGCACCTGGGGATAACTGGAAAAGCCAAAGACTAGTTGGTGCATCTCATAACCACTACCGTCAAGGAAAAAGAAAATACTTGGTGGAAATGCTTGGATTTTATAGAAAATATACATTGCATATGGGTTTGGAGCTTCTAGCTATTACTGGTTGAAAGGTAAGGAACTTTGAGTAACACCTGGAATGAGAGAAGTGTTTCTAACTGGTTGGGGGGTGGGTAGCAGGAGAGCGATGGCATTCAAACTGTGTGTGGAGGACTGTGATGGTGTGGAGTGGAGCCTCTGGCAGGTCCCAGTGCAATGTTCACAAAGGATGTCCCCAAAGTCTTGGAGCAGGTAAAGGAACTGTTCACCTTTGGAAAGTATCTCTTGGCTTGGTGGTAGGCCCTGTTGAAGACTGATGGGGAGTCGCCAGGTGACCACACACACTGAGCTGTTCAGGGTGAATTACACACTATCTACTTGCTCCAGCCACGAAATAAAGAGAAGGAAGCTGATGCACCTTGTGCGTGTCATCCTCTGCTTTCTACACCTGTCCTGATTTTTGTTTACTGGGCTTATAAACAGTGGTTAGGGTAGCAGGGCCAAGGCTAATGATGGGCTCAACAATACGAACTTCCTTTCACCAAGGCTATTCTGGTTACAGCCATTGCTACCTTGCTCACAGTGTCAACCAAACCAAAACCCCATATAAGTTTCAATATCCCAGAGAGATCTGGATTTGTATTTATTTTCCATATCTGCCATGGTTTCATTATCACCCCATTCATGAACTTACTAATGTCTTTTCATATACTCTGGCATCCCAAACAACCTTGATTTTGAGCAAGAAATTCATTGTACAGCAAATGAAGGAAGGTAAGTGGCTAAATTTCATGTCTGTTCTTTTAAAACTTATTTTACTGTGCACTGAATCACTTAGAAGTAGCTAAATGTAGAGAAAAGTAGAATGATTTATCTAAGACTCAGCAGAGAGGCCATACTGTGCAAGGTTGTGATGCTTCCTTACAGGATGAGCTATGCTCTGATGTAGTGGTGCTATTTATCTCATAGGTAGGAATAAATATGGGATCATATGCAAGTTCATAAATCTCACTACTATGCCCGAAGACAAACCAGCATTTTTTTTTCTTCTTGTTCCAGCAACCATGGACACTTTTGGTCCAGAAGTATTGACCTCCAAAGTAGGACTGCTTACACGTGCTGACACAATAATAGTTCCTTTGAACTGAAAGCTGGGATTGCCACATGGTCATTTTAGGTCTCCCACATCACTGGTTGAGTTAGTAAAAAAGGAGGGTTAATATGTTATATAGAGTGATTTACCCTGACTGCAAAGGGGAAGTTGGTTGCTGCTACATGTGGGGCAAAGACGCATCAGATGCCACAACCTCTCAAAACTGCCATGTTGAATGACAACAATTAAAGAAAGAGTTTACTGATACACAGGGCCTTCAGAAACGCAGGTTTGAGTAACACCATGGGGAAAGAATAAGGAATGCGTGATGACGGAGGAAAGCCAGAAAAACCTATTGTACCTTAGAACCAATTGTATAAAAAAGAAAAAAAAAGACTGTGTCATCTAACAATATTGTCTGATAGTATCATGTTTATATTTTGCTTTTTTTCTTTTCTCTTTCATTATTTTATACAGAATGAGTTGGTAGTAGTTTACAATTTAATATGCAGAATATTATAGAAATGATAGAATAGCAAGGAAGACATACTAATGACCAACACATGAAAAAGTGTCAACATTAGTAATTATTAGGGAAATGCAAATTAAAGCCATAACTAGGTACCACCTCACACTTGTCAGGATGGCTACTGTCAAGAAAATAAAAGGTAAGTGATAGCAAAGGTATGGAGGGAGGGGAAGGCTGGGCCCTGTGGGTGAGAATGTGTATTAGTGCAGCCATTATGGAAATTCCTCAAAAAGCTACCCTGATAGAATTATTATGTGATCCAGCAATCTCACTTTGGGTATTTACTGCAAAGATTTTAAATCAGTATGTTGAGATGTCTGCACTCCCCCAGACATTGCAGCACTATTAACAATAGCCATGTTATGAAATCAGCCTAGGAGTCCTTCAGCAGATGAATGCACAGAGAAAATGTGGAGCATGTGGTGGAATGCTATTCAGCCTCAAGACAAGAGTCAAGTTTCGTCATTTGTGACAACATGGATGGAACTGGAGAGCATTATGCTAAGTAAAATACTCCCAGGGCAGGAGACAAATACCACATATTCTAACTTAAGCATGAGATCCCAAATCATCAAACTTAAAGAAGCAGAGGGTTGAATGGTGGTTTCATAGGCTGGGGGTGAAGGGTGGGAGCTGATGGCCAAAGGGGGCAAAGCCTCAATTAGACAAGAGGAATAAAGTTTTTTTCTTTGAGGTATATTGCACAACTTGATGAATATAAAACATAATAATGTGCATTTCAAAATCACTAAGAGAGTAAATGTCAAACATCAAACATTCTTACCACACAAAATGATGTGCATTTGAGGTGATGAATATGTTGATTAGATTAACTTAGTTTTTAGACATTGCATTCATAAATCATAACATCACTTTGTACCCCATAAATGTGTATAACTACAATGTATTAATTTACAATTGAAAATAAAAGTTAAAAATTTATGAAGACAGATATTCTTCTTCCAACAGCAGAAAAGGGCCTCATTCAGAGAGCCGGACGTGCAGCTGGCTGTGGTACCTGATGGGGTTGGAGCTGTTGTCTCTTGTAGGAGGAACTGAGAAATTGTATGATTTTATGAGGGATGATTGCATTTTGCTAGGCAGGAGCACACAGGCTATGAAGGAAGAAGGGCGCTAATGGAGGCCAGCCCTGGGGGGCAATGTGTGGTGAGGCATTCATCACTCCACAACCACCTGGGATCTCAAGCTTCCTCCACGTCTCAGAGCAAACTGCAGCACTGAATGCCGAGTGGCTGAAGCAGAGCAGCACCACCATCCCAGTTCCAAGGCACAAGTGGAGCTCACGAGTGGGGGGTTGTTCTTGGCCATGTACTCAATTGTATAGTCATTTACAACTCAATGTGTTGACCGTATAACTTTAATTAATTCCCATTCTACTTGAACCCACTACAGCTGTTTGCTACTGCATGTAACTAAAAACACTAACCGATCCTAATGCTTTCAATAAAACAGCTTCTGGTCACCAGAATAAAGGAAGAGGATTATTTGGGTAGTAGATTTAAACATTCTTGTCACTGTAAAGGGGTGTCCCCCACTGTATATTAATAAATTGACATTTTATTTCAAGCACTGGTCTCTTGTAAGTTTTTATAGCATGAGTCCTTTGTGTTGAGCCGGTCACCTCTGGGCACGTATGCTCATGAAATCCAGGAGCTGTGTGACAGCCACCCATGAGCTTTCTGTCTCAGTGGTTTCTGCTGTTCCACATGATCCTCCATCTTGTCCCTCCTCAGCTTGTCATTTATTCTCTCACTAAACATGAGGCAAGCAGGCATTTTACCTTCAATCTAGAGATGAAAGAACTAAAGTTAAGAGAAGGTAGGTGCCAACAGCTGGTAAGAGGCAGGTCTGAGAGCAGAGCTCAGGTCTGGGGACACGCACACTTGCCCTGCAGAGCGCTCGCCACCTGGTGCAGGGTGGCCACGGCAATGGAGGGCGCTCGTGCAGGACATCTGCTCCATCCGTTCCCCTGAGCACACACCTGCGGACATCCAGGGCCATCTGAGAGAGATCCCTTCTAGGTGGTGTGAGGGCCTCTACACCTTATGGTTTCTGCTTGCCTGTTTTACTTGTCTTGGGTCTGTGTTGTTTTGAGACACCTAAGCTGAATTTGCTCTGGTGTCTGTTACCTGTAATTTTCATTCTTAGGTAAAGAAACTGTGAATGCCATGCCACCAAGCCCATGTATGACACAGGAAATCTTACCCTTTTCCCCCTTTCCAGAACACAGAGCAGGCCAGGGGCAAGTTGGTTCCATGGGGTCTGTGTTGGCTGGCAGGAGACTTGGTCATCTGTTCACAGATAACTTATTGCCAAGATATTAGCAAGTGACACAGATCACCACAGGAGCAAAATTCTCATGAAAACAAACATTATTAACAGGCTTGCTTTCAGAGAGTGCACAGGAGAGGGGCCCGCGCTTTGTTGGCCTCTGGCTGTGCGCTGCCCACACACTGCCCACACGTGCCTGCCTCCCTCCCAGGTCTGCCTCCACTCCCGCTCAGGGGCCTCTGGCCAGGAAACCTCAGTCCTTTAAGCTGAAATTATCCCTTAATTTATATCACCATCTTCTCTGAAATTTACTGACGAACCTGACAGCCTATCCTGCCCTTTTAGAATTAGAAACCCAAAGTATTTCTTTCCTTATTTTACTCTTTTTAGCAGCAAGTAAGAGTCATTTCCAGGGTTTTGTATGTTATTGATACTTCAAAACCAAAATAAAGGCTTCTGTGTTATGTGACTATCATTTATTCTTGAAGAAGACAGATGAAGGAATGCTGGGTACCCTCCGCCCTTGCCGCCCCCTCTCTATGGCAGTGCTGAGCACTCATTTGTATATTCATTCATTCATTCAGTGGCATAGATTGATCTCGTGTCAAGTACTCATCCCTATATAGATGTCACTGATTGTGTTTAAAAAGTAGACAACATGACCGCTTCTCACCAGGAGCTGGCCAACTGGTAGGGCTGTGAGAGACACACAGAGTCTACATGTCAAATCATTAATTATAACATGTGTCCACACGTGCTGTGAGAAATACAGATCATCTGTGGATGCTGTTTTGTAATATATGAGGTTTATTCTTTCCATTTTGAAAAAGATACAGGCTTTCCTCACTTGGCAGAATTCTTGAAGATGTGGAACAGGCTCAGTTGTCTGAGCTGCTCACCAGCCACTGACAGCACTTGCTCCTGTGTGCCAGCTGGGAGTTCTCTGTCAATGTGCTGGGGATCCTGGGATGTCCTTCCTCAGCTGGCCATCTCTCCACCGTCCCGCTAACTGCTCTCTCTTCATTACAGTGAGTGTTAGGCAAACTTCCCAATGATGTGGCGGAGGATGACAGAGGAGGGCAAAACTCAGAACCTCATTTTCATGAAATAAGCAAAACCACAGGCTGTCTTGTTTCCAATCAGAGAGGAGTATTCTTCTTTTTTTTTCCTTGAAAAGGAAGGGAATCATCACTGTATTGTAAGTTTTTTTGGTATTTTCTGGATGAATTGTTTCTCTAGATTTTCATTAAATACTAGCATTTCTCTCAGCAGGAAAAGTTACAACCTGCACTTTAGGTAAACTTGCTTCTGGGACACATTCTAGTGATTTAACTCTCTGAAATAGACATGGTGGATGCAGAAAGATTGTGTGTGCACATTTGAGGATTTTAACCACAGCTTTAGACAGGAATCTAACGAGTGTAAATAGGACCTTGATGGATGCTCACGTGTTCTCGCCAATATTAAGGGGAATATGTTGCCTTTACTTCTGACCTCACCACCCCATCTTCCTTCCTTTCCTCAAAGTTCAAGTCAAATCCTAGGGTATGTAAATGGCCTGTGATTCACCATCTGAGCCTCTTTCTCTGCTGGAGTTGACTCATCTAGGAAGACTAAATTGTTTCATATCTGGAATCTATGTTTTCATGTAAGACAGTGTTCTGTTTTTACAGTTTCTCTGACAATGCTGATGGAACCTAGACAAGGGCTCTCTGTGGCCAGGCTTCCCTCGCAGCTAGGAGAGGCTGGTGTGTACCACCTTGGAGAATCCCACAGCACACACCACAGTTCCAGAAAGGTAAAATCTGTCTTCCATCCACCTACCTGCACATCTACATTTATCTGTCTGCCCATTCATGTGTCCAACCTCCACTCAAACATGTATTGGTTGTATATAGTGCCAAGCATGGTGATGGGCACAAAGATACAGAGATGAATAACATGAAAATAGAAGAAATAGTGTCCTAGGGGAGACAGGCAATGGATGAACTGCAATATAGCACAGGTGTATGTTTTTTACTATCTTGTTGCCATCACAGCTCCCCGTTCTGAGAATGGGGCTAGCACTCAAGTAGGGACTCAAATACTTATTGATCAAATTAAAAGAAAACAGCACAAAGAGGCCAGTGTGTCTGGGGTGAAGTGGAGAGGGAGAGCCCTGGGTGAGGCCAGGGAAATTTCAGGGTGAGTGGACTGGTGGTGTATGAGCTGGTGGGGGCGGGGGGCTGTAAGGACTTTTACTACAAAAAAGATGAGAAACTGCTGGAGAGTTTGGGATGAGAAATGGCATGATTTGACTAATGTGAGAATGGCCTGTAGGAGCCAAGGCAGGAGCAGAGAGAGATTCGGGACCACTGCAGTCCCCCAGGGGGGCGAGGAGTAGGTGTGGGCATAGTGGAGGGAATGTAGTGAGCAGCCAGCAGGGGGGGTGTGTTTCAAGGTGCAGATGATGGGATTTGCTGACGTTTTGGATGTCGGCCACGAAAGGAATGGACGAGAGAGACAAGGGTGGTTCCCAGCTGCTCAGTGTGTGAACCAGAAAGACATGGCCTACCCTCTACCTGCCTGGGCTCTGTGTTCTTGAGGATTCTGCTCCAAGGTTCCTTTAACAGAGAGGACTTTCTTGAGCATTTGTGGCCATCGGTAGGGCTGGTCACATGCACTTGGAGCCTCTCCCCTCGGTGGACAGTAGAATTGCTCTTCCGGGCCCTGTTTAACTCAGGTGTGGCCGTGTGACTCATTTTGGGTAAGGAAATGTAAGCAGATGTGACTTGTTCCATTTCCAGGTAAAATCCTTAACAGCTGGTGCATGTTTTGCTCCATTTTCTTTGGCTTCTGTGAAAGCAATTAGAAATGTTTGCTTGGGCCTATTTTCAGAGTGAGCAGTGTGATGCTAAGTCCGGCTGACCTTCAGTGGTTACGAAATACAGGCTAGAAGCAAATCCTTGTTGTTATGAACCACTGAGATTTTAGAGGGTTGTTTGTTATTGAAACATAACCTAGCCTACTCTTCCTGACACACATTTTACATAAATAAAATGGCACCCTCACCCCCCTCCCCAGCAATTCATTCCCCTCCCTTTTACCACCTCCTGACATAATACATCTTGGTTTTCTTTCTTTTTGATAAATCCCCTCTGAGTTAGAATGAATACTTCATGAAGGCAGAGTCCTGGTCTGGCCTGCTCACTCCTGTGTCCGTCACTCAGAGCATGTTTGATTCATCACAGGTGCTGAGGAAATACTTGTTCTAGGAATGACTGAATTCCTGGGGACATCAGGGAGCAGTTTCCAGAATAGGAATCACTGATGCTGTGTCTTGAAGGATGCCTGGGACTTTGCCAAGGAGAGGAAATAGCTGGTGAAAAGACCTGGCATATTACAGTCTTAGAAGTTTGGCGTCATTAGAACACAAAGGACACTGTGACAGTTTTGGGGGTACACACTAATTAAGAAATGAAATGTAAAATCACTTTAATCACTATATTTTCTCAAAATAATTGCCATGCCATTCTAGGCACTTTTGCATTCTTGTAAATCATTTTTGAAAATTCCCTTTCCACTTACTTTCTTCAAGTGCTATAAGCTCACTTTCAGAGGTGTGAATGACTTTTTAGGACTGGAGAACCTTCTTCCATACATGTGATTTTTTTACCCTAAGGAACAGGAAATAATCACAAGGGGCCAGGTCAGGACTGTAGGATGCTGAGTCCTAAGTTTGACCTCTGTGCACTCCGGGAACCGAATGGTGATGTTGGTTGTGTAGGGCAGACGTATTGCCCTGGTGGAGGATGGTCCCCTGTAGCCCTGTCTTTGGTGGTTGCTCTTGACGCTTCCTAAAAACTTCTGGTCGACAAACTATGTGTGTGCCACTGAGCAGCAACAGTCCTTTGTTTCTGCAGAAGAATGGTTGTGACATTACCGCTTTCGAAAAGAAAGCTGCCACCATTTTCTTTGAGATACTTTGAGGCTACTTCTCCTTTTTTAGTGGATTTTCACCAGCAAAAATAATCCATACTGTTGACTGACGCTTATTTTCCGGATTGAAATGGTGAATCCAGGTTTTATCACCAGTGACGATGTCAGAAATGCACCTAGACTGGCCTCCATGGAGTCTGACCTCCATTTCCCACACCATCCAACACAGACCACTTTTGCTCAGCTGTGGTTCATGAGGCACCATCAAGATGCAATTTTCCTGACTCCACGATAATCATGCAGAATTTTGGACACTGTCCATGATCCAAACTGTAGTGCCACTTCAGTGTCCTTACATGTCACTCAGCAGTCATTGCAGCTGCCAGATGCCCACATCTCTCCCATCTAGATATGGAAGTTTGGCCTTTTCTAAATTCTTGAAACCACTGAAAAACTGTCACGAGGGAAGAAGTAAGGTCCCTGAAAGCCCGTTGGAAATATTGAAGTCATTGAGACTCATTTAACACACTTTTAAAACTATAGAAAACCATCAAGTGGAAGTGCGCTCTTGTCTCGGCACCTGTAGCTTGGTGGTGAAGTTGCCAGCCACATGCATCAAAAGTAATAAGACAAAAGAAAAGAATAGAAAATGTACACAGCCTCTCCTTTCTGGGACTTTAGTAGCAGATTGAGTTTACTACTATGGTAAGCTGGTGAGGAAGCCCTGCTCTCAAATGGCCTGTGGACAGAATGAGTGGCCTCTGGACAGAATGGGCAGCCCGTGGACAGAATGGGCAGCCTGTGAACAGAATGGGCAGCCTGTGGACAGAATGGGTGGCCTGTGGACAGAATAGGCAGCCTATGGACAGAATGGGTGGCCTGTGGACAGAATGGGCAGCCTGTGGACAGAATGGGTGGCCTGTGGACAGAATGGGGAGCCTGTGGACAGAATGGGTGGCCTGTGGACAGAATGGGGAGCCTGTGGACAGAATGGGCAGGCTGTGGCAGTGACTCCCCCTCTGCAGCAGCCCCCTCCTCAGCTGGTGTGCTGTCTTCTCCCGGCCAGGCACAGACATGCTGGGCTCCGCTGTTCCTGCCCTGGCCCCATACCTAGCCTGCCTCACCTGCTCTCAAGGACTTCAAGTTGCCAACCCTGGACATCCTGACTATTCCAGCAGCTCCTCAGGAGATCTGTGTCACTTATTCCTTCCCTTGACAACCCTTCCTCTCTGTGGCTAAGCTCTCAGAGTGTTGGCAACTTCCAGGGGTAATATGCAGCCAGTGAGAGGCCAAGCTCATGTGGGGATTAGAAGCACCACAGATAGTCTGGAGGTGTATTATTCTGCACTGCAGGCCCCACCTGAGCGCATTTACACCTTTTGCCTTAAAAATGCTTCCCTGTCATGGCTCCGTGCCTCATGTATTCCTGTTTACAGACTTGACATCTTCTGCTCCTTCCGTCTGGGCCTAGGGCTTCCAGAGGGTGTTACATTCTTTAGGTGCCCAATAAACAGTTACTTATCACTGATATTCCCTGGTCCCCTACAGGTGTCTGTCAATGATAACAGAAGCTTCTGACTCTGGTCTTCAGGAGCTCAATCCCTGGCACTAGGACACTATTTGCATTAGTCAGGATTTCCCAGAGAATCAGAACCAATAACATAGATATTGATATCTATATAGGTATAGATATACATGATTAGATATAGATATAACAAGAGGAGATTTATTGTAGGAAGTGACTCACATGGTTAGGGAGGCTAAGAAGTCCTTCAATCTGCTGTCTGCAAACTGGAGATCTAAGAAAGCCAGTTTGTAATGAAGCCTGAGTCCAGCCTAAAGGCCTGAGAACTGGCTAGGGATTGAGGGGTGTTGATCTGAATCCAAAGGCTTGAAAATCAGGAGTGTTGACACCTGTCTCAGCTTAGTTAGAGAGCAAATGTGTATTTCCTCTGCTTTTTTTTTGTTTTAGGCAGACTCTCAACAGATTGGGTGATGCCCACTGACATGGGGGAGGGCTGTAGGCTTTTCTTGCTTCATTAATCCAAATGCTAATCTCCTCTGGAAACATTCCCATAGACACATGAAGAAATAATGTTTTGGCAGCTATCTGGGCATCTCTTAGCCTAGTTATTTTGACACATAAAATTAATAATCACACTATCAACTCAAAATAGGAATAAAAACTATCCATCTATTGACTGGAACTTTGATCCAGAAAGGCAGATCAGAACATAACTTCTTATCTTGAGACTGACTAATGATGACCAGATAGGCATGAATTACCAGATTGCAGTAGATCTGGCCTCATGACTTTAAATAAAAGTAGCATAGTGGATCTGTGGTAGTGGGGATCCAGGGGTATCCTGTGGGGAGCCAGTCTCTTAGCCACCACAGCTCATACTTCCTCAACTTCTGTTTGATCCATTTACTGACTCTAGGCCCCCTCTTCAGCTAATAATTGTGAACTCAGCTAGAAGGCACTGGGTAGCTCCTGGCAGGGGCAGTGACACAGATATGTGCTGGGTTTACTCTGTGGCTCTCCTTCCCATTCTGCTCCAAGTGAGCTCTACCCACCCACCATGGCCTTTGCTAGGGGAGTTTATCTTGAGTATGTGAAAACATTCTGTCCCTAAATCTGCACAGCCTGATCTTTCCCTGATGCAGCGGTGAGAAGTGAGAGGAGAGGATCAAGCTGCCCTCAACAGAAACAAAATGATTTCAGATGTGGGCAATGAGATGGAAACAGGCAGATCAGAACATGACTTCTCATCTTGAAACTAAACAATTAAAAAAAAGTCAACTCAATACCATTGGCATCAAAGCCAGTGGAAGATAGAGATCATTAGAAAGGGAAATTAAGTTTGTTTCTTTTTTAAATAAATGGTGAATTACTGTATTTCTAATTATGAAGGTCAGGAAGATGGCAGGAGAGGAGGAAGCCCAGGATTTTCCCTCCATGTTGAGACACAGATTTAACAGCAAACAGACCAAGTGTCTCTGTAAGAAATCCACAAAAAGTTAAAACGTTGCTGCACCTCAGATGAACACAAAGCAACTGCATGGAAGCCCAGTAGGAAATATCATGATCCTCTCCATTCTTCATCACTAGAACGTGACTCCTCACATGCTTGGGAGGAAATCCATAACCCTTATCTTCCCTGAGGAGGGACAGAAGTAGAATGCATGTAAGACCTTATGACTTTTAGTGGTGCTGCCTGAGGGTCTGGTTTCTGTCTTGTTTGACAGGACTGTCCTGACAGGAACAGAGGACCAGACTGGGGATTTCTGAGAACAGATGATCAACCTAGCCCAGAGGCTGCAGTGCCACAGAAAGACACTGGATGGAGTTCCAGCACCATGATTTACAGCAGCCCCAGGGAGGCTGCGGTATTACAGATAGACACTAGAGGGAGCTCCTGAGTAGAAACTGGCAAACTAACAGATTACAACCAGGAACCCAGAGAAGACACATATCCAGAAAAGGCTTGAGAAATTTCCAAAATTTCTAGCTTGGCTAACTGGAGAAAGTCCTGTTTGTATGGAGCCAGACCATAGAGTCTGGAAGTGTTGGCCGATTCTTCAAATGCCAAAATCCCAAGAGCAACAAAAATAACAAGGCATTTAAAGAAATAGGAAACCATGGCACACTTAAAGGAACAATGTAATGTTTGAATACTGTCCCTAAAGAAACAGAGGTATGTAACTTGCCAAATAAAGAATTCAAAATTACTATCGTTAGGCTGCTCAATGACTAAAAAGACAACACAGATGAATAACTAAATGAAATGAGGAGAATAGTACTTAAACAAATTGAAATATCAGTAAAGAGAAAGAAACTATGAAGACACACAGAGCAGAAATTCTGGGATACAAAAATTGATCTAAAAAATTCAGTACATAGTCTCCATGTCAAACTTACTTAGGGAGAAAAAAGAATCAGAACTTAAAGATGGAAATTTTGAAATCTATAAAGCAGAGAAGTGAAAATTAGATAGAAGAACAACAAAGAAAGCCTAAGGGACTATGGACACCATCAAGTAGAATAAGATACACATTATGAAAGTACCAGAAGTAGAAGAAATAGAAAAAGGGGAAGAGAATCTGTTTGAAAAAATAATGGCTGAAAAATTTCCAAATCTGATGAGCGAAATGAACATACAAATTCATGAAGGTTAAAGAACTCATATTAAGATAAATGTGAAAAGACCTACACTGAGATATACTCATAATGAATTTATCAAAAGTCACAAAAAGAGAATCTTGAAAGCATCAGGAGAAAAGTGACTCATAATATACAAGAGAACACCTATTAGATTATCAGCAAATTTCCCAGCAGAAACTTTGCAGGATAGAAGAAAGTGGAGTGATATTATTTTAAACTACTGAAAGAAAAATTGTCAACTAAGAATTCTGTATTTGGCAAATCTGTCCTTCACATATGAAGAAGAAATGAGGACTTTTGACTTTTGTGGATAAATAAAAACTGAGAGCATTTATCACTACTTGTGCTGCTGTATAAGAAATCCTAAAGGCAGTACTGCAAGTTGAAACAAAATCATGATAAACTCGAACAAGAAATTCATATGACAAATATAAAATTCCCTGGTTAAGTTAATATATAGGAAAACATAGAATCCTGTGATATTACCATGTAAGTAAATAGATCACGTATAAATCTAGGATAGCAATTTTTTAGAAAGCAAAAATATAAACCTATTTTAATGGATACACAATATAAAAATTTATATATTAATTTTTGTCATCAATAACATAAAGGGATGATAGAAATGAAAAGGAGGAGAATTTTTATAGATCATGAATATGCAATTGAAGTTAGTTTAAAATAGATTTTTATAACTTTAGTATGTTTTATGTAATTGCATTGGTAACCACAAACAAAATATTGACAGCATTTACACAAAGGGAAATGAGAGGTAATAAAAACATGTAATTACCAAAAGTAAAAAAAAAAAGGCACAAATAAAGATAGTGAGAGAGGAAAAGAAGGGTAAAAAAGCTGTAAGACAGACAGAAAATGATTAACAAAATGACTATAGCAAGTCCTTCCCTGTCAGTCATTACTTTAAATGTAGATTGGGTTATGAATAGAAAACAAGAGTCAATTATATACTGTGTACAACAGGCTTACTTTTGATCTAAGAACATCTATAGGGTAAAAGTAAAAGGGTAGAAAAAGATATTTCATGCAAGAACCTAAAGAGAGCAGAGGTGGTCATACTTACATCAGGCAAAATAGACTTTAAGATAAAATATCATTAAGAGACAAGGAAGTACATTATATAATGATGAAAGGGCTAATTCACAAGGAAGACATGGTAACATTAATACAGGCATCTAACTTGAGACTACTCAAACATATGCTGCCAACTTTAACAGAACTGAAGAGGGACATAAATAGCAATGCAGTTATAGTAGGAGAAATTCAGCCCGCTGTTTCAATTATGGTAGGAAAAATTCAGTCACCTATTTCAGTTATGGATAGAACAATCAGAATAAGGAAAGAGAGGACATAAACAACAAACACTCTGACCAATTTTACATCTCATAGACACGTAGAACACTCCACTCAAAAACTTGACATTTGTCTCAAGCACACTTGAAACATTCTCCAAGATAGACCAATGTAAGACCCTCAAGTTTACCCTATGGGTGTTCTTAGATCAAAAGTGAGCCTGTTGTAGATAGTATATAGTTGAATCTTGTTTTCTATTCCTAAATTTTGAGATTAAAATAATCTGAAGTATCTCCTTTTACCATAATGGAATGAAATAAGAAATCAATAGCAGGAGATAAAGAAGAAAATCCACAAATGGGGAAATTAATCAATTATTCAATAACCAATGGATCAAAAAAGAAAACACAGGGGAATTTAAAAAATACCAGAGACAAACAAAAGTAAAAACACAACATACCAGAACTAATGGGATATAGCAAAATCTACCAAGCTATGAGTTCATATGGTAAACATTCTTGTTTTTTTATTTTTATTTTTATTTATTTATTTTTGAGACAAGAGTCTCACTTTCTTGTCCCTGGGTAGAGTTCTGTGGTGTCATAGCTCACAGCAACCTTAAGCTCTTATGCTTAAGTGATCCTCTTGCTTCAGCCTCCTGAGAAGCTGGGACTACAGGCACCCACCACAATGCCCAGCTAGTTTTTAGAGATGGGGTCTTGGTCTAGTTCAGGCTGGTCTTGAACTCCTGAGCTTGAACAGTCCACTTGCTTTTGGCGCCCAGAGTGCTTGGATTACAGGCATGAGCCACTGTGCTTGGCCTTGGTAAACATTTTTATTAAAAAAGAAGAAAGAGGGTGGTTCCTGTGGCTCAGTGGGTAGGGCGCCAGCCCCATATACTGAGGGTGGTGGGTTAGAATCCAGCCCAGCCAAACAACAACAACAACAAAAAAAAGCCAGGCATTGTGGCAGGTGCCTGTAGTCCCAGATACTTGGGAGCTGAGGCAAGAGAATCACCTAAGCCCAGGAGCTGGAGGTTGCTGTGAGCTGTGATGCCACGGCACTCTACCGAGGGAGATAAAGTGAGACTCTGTCTCTAAAATAAATAAATAAATAAATAAATAAATAAATAAAAGAAGAAGAAAGATTGCAAATAAATAACCTAACTCCATAGTTCAAGAAACTAGAAAAATAACAAATTAAATTCAAAATTTGAAGAAAGGAAATAATAAAGATTAGATGAGAGCTAAGTGAAACAAAGATAAAAAAAAAAATCAATGAAGCCAAAAGTTGGTTTTTGTAAACAGATCAACAAAATTGACAAACTCTTAGCTAGACTAAGATAAAAGGAGAGACAGTTCAAGTAGCTAAAATCAGAAATTAAAAATGAGGCATTCCAACTGATGTCATAGAAATAAAGATTATAAGAGACTATTGTGAACAATTATACAACAAGTTGGATAATTTAGAAGAAATGGATAAATTCCTTGACACATGCAACCTACTAAGACTGAATCATGATGAAATAAAATACACAAACAGGCCTGTAATTAGTAAGGAGATTGAAGCAGTAATCAAAAACCTCACAACACACAAAAGCCCAGCACCAATGACTTCACTGAAAAATTCTACCAACCATTTAAAGAAAAATTAACATCGATTTCCTTATCTTCAAAAGAATTGAAGAGAAGGGAACATTTTCCAGTTCATTACTCTAATACAAAACCCAAATAAAAACACATCAAGAAAAGAAAACTATACACTAGGATCCCTGATGAACACTGACGCAAAAATCCTAAATAAAATATTAGTAAAGCAAAAATCCAACAGCACATTAAAAGGATTATATATCATGTCCAGGCAGGACTTTCATGTGGAATGCAAGGATGGTTTGGCATGCAAAAATGAATCATTGTAATATACCATATTAACAAATGAAGGACAAAATCACATGATTATCTTAACCCACATAGGAAAAGCACGTCACAAAATTCAACATTCTTTCATGACAACAGTGGCTAATAAACTAGGAATAGATGGAAACTACCACAGTACAAAACAGCTTCTTTTAGCCGGCCATCTTTCAGTAGGTTTGGTAGAGCAGCAATAACCTGGGAAGGATAACAAAAATGTGAGGGCTCATCAGAAGTCGAGATCTTTCACGTGGCTTATTTCTCTTGTGTGCTCGTACTATTGTAGTTTCTGACTATAGTTGACTTCTTAGTGAGAACTTATATAAAAATCCATGTGACTCAAAATTCTTTTATTTTCTCCATAATCTGATTTTATTTGGAAATTTGGCCAAAGTCTTCACTGCTTGGAATATTATTGTGTGTATTGACAGCTCAACACAAAGCGGATCCTTTATATCATAGCCACCAGGAGAGGCTGGGAAGCTAAAAAGGGCGTTTCCCAGACTGCCCGGTAGTTTGGCTTCTGAATGGAGTTTAGTGTCTGCTAATCAGAATTATTTTCATAATAGATGGGGTTTGAAATAGAACCAGGAGGAAGAGAGAGAGAAAAGAAGGAAGTAGGCATTTATTTTGCATCAAAAACAAAGCTTAAGTTGTCTTTGCCTGTCTCCTTCAATCCTGATTCCCTCCCCACCACAATGGGGCCAACAGATTGGTTTGTATCCTTCCATTCCCTTTTCACCTTTTAAATATACACATGTAGCACATATGCTAATGTTTATGGTGTGTGTTTTACATAACATTTTACTGTATCACTCTCCTACCTGCCACCTCTACAGCAACCTTATGTCTTTGAGAGCTTGACAGCTACACATCATTTCATAGCAGTACAGTATAATTTTTTAAAAGCTATTTGCTTTTTGAAGGATATAAACAACCTAAAAATTGTTTCCGGTTTCCTGCTATTGCAAACAGTCCTGCAGATAAGTCTTTTGTGTTTTCTTGGGTTAATTCTGAGAAGTGGCATTTGTGGGTTTAGGGTACACACACTTCAGTTTTCATGGAAGCTGATAAAGCGTCTTCTAAAAGGACTGTCATAGCTATCACCCTCATGATTGTCACTGTGTTGAGGTGTGAATGGAGAAGCTCAGGGTTTGGAAACAAGCTAGGATGGCGAGAGCTGCTCTTAAGCAGTGGACCTATGAGATGTAACTTACTCCCCAAACCTCTGCTTCTTCATCAGCAAGACGAGAATAAGAGCAATGTTTATGGCACGGAGTTCTTGCAGAGGATCAGTGAGCTGAAGCCTGCAGTACTTAGCACATTTCTTGGCACTTAGTAAGTGCTGATGAAGGGCGGCTATTCCTCCGCCTCTTCCTCCTTCCTCCTTCTCTAAGCTCATCTATAAATGAGCTATTATTGCATTACAGTCTTTTCCAGTTGAAATCATTTTGTTATTATTACCACAGGATGTTTCTGCTTTGGAGAGGTGCTAACACGTTCTGGGCTCCATTTCTAAACTGACCCTCAGAAAAAAGAAAACGCATTATGAAGTGGTTTCCTGTCTCATGGAACTACTCAATGCATTTAATTTAATGATGATACTGAATATGTGCATGAGTCATGCTCAGATTTTTCCTGAAAGAACCACTTCCCTGAGCACTTGAAGATACTTACACTTTTCAAAGGTTTGCCCATGAGAGGCTAAAATTAAGTTAATATCTTCAGAATGGCAATTTTCAAATGAAGTGATTTGTGCTCATTAGCATGTTCTATTTAAGGAAAATGAATATATGGTACTATTTTAAAAGAAGCTTTTAAGGTAACTCAGGTTATCATGGAGTGGAGAGAGAATGTGCTGGGGAATCAAAGAGATTCAGGTTTAATTACCAGCCCAGCCTCATATTAGCTGAGAAAGACCCTAAATATTCCCAAGTTTCAATCCTCATGTTTATATTTACCTTATAACATTGTTGAGAAGATTTAATGACATATTATGTGTAAGTGTTGGGTACATAGGACATCTTTAAATAGTGCTCATTCCTGTCTACCCATCTAGTGTTGTTTCCAAACGCTCTGCACTCACCGTCTATTTACTGAGTATGAGCTGTGTGCCGGTAGAACTTTAATTTGCCATGGGAGGAAAGGACACCATAAGAGAACAGTCCCACCTTCAAGGAGAAAGCTAAGCCATGGCTAAGTGGCATTGAGAGAATGGCAAAAACATTGATGACATCATGTCCGGGGCTTACATCTCCCAACAGGGGACGGTGGAGGAACCTGCAGAGAAGTGTTGCTTGAGCTGAGTCTTGAAGAACGAGGATGAGCTTACCTGGCAGGGAAGAAGAGCAAGTGGATAGGCTAAGAGGGAAGCCCCAGGTGCTCTACACTGATAAGCAGTTCTTGTTCTGCCCTAGAGTGCTTGGCCTAGCAGTCTTAAGGTCTTTTCTGGGGCGGGCATCTGGGTTTAAAACTCTGGGCACTGGACTTGCTAAAAAAGTCAAGAATTAATGCCCAATGTGGACTGGAACTGAAAATTCCATAAATAAGCCCAGACCTACAAATCTACCTGGGAAACGCTTGGCTCATGCCTTTCTTTTTTCTTTTTTTTTTTTGAGCCAGAGTCTCAAGCTGTCTCCCTCAGTAGAGTGCCATGAGGTCACAGCTCACAGCAACCACAAACTCTTAGGCTTAAGTGATTCTCTGTCCTCAGTTTCCCAAGTAGCTGGGACTACAGGCACTCGCCACAAGGCCCAGCTATTTTTTTTTGTTGTTGTTTTTGCAGTTATCATTGTTGCTTTAGCTAGCCTGGGTTTGATTTGAACCTGCCAGCCTCAGTGCATGTGGTGGTGCCCTACCCACTGAGCTCCAGGCACTGCCAGCACACCTTTCTCTCTGTTAGCTTTTTAGAGCAGGACCCAGGAAATCGCAAAGTGTTTTCTGGCTGGAAATAGGTCCTACTTGCCACTGTTGATCATAAGAGATTTTTCTTTCTGGAATCAGAGCATTTAACCTCATTTCTGCAAGTAATGCTCAGGTGCTGAGTGGGTGGGTGCTGCTAACAATTATGATGATCAATGATTCTGCCAGCAAATATAAGAGCAAGTCAGTTAGTGGGCAGAAAAGTCTGTTCCTCTGTGCCCGTTTAATAAAGAAGATTCAGAGCACAAGTCAGTTTGTCATTGAAAGTGGCCATTCCCAGACATAGTTTTTATGTCCCCTGTACTTTTTTTTTTTTAAATAAACTTGAAGCATTCCAGCTGCTGTTGCTGAAACAGGAATGTTTATATCTAGGCAGAGGGACAGAAATATGGTAGGAAATAAGCAGGCTGAAAACGGTAAGAAAAAATAGTGGAAGGAAAAAAATGCACAATCAACTTTTGTTGTGTATTTTTAAAGAGACTCTGGTCCAGTGGTAGCTGAGAATGACTCATCCTGTCCACAGAAGCACAAGAGGAATGAGGAAGGAGGGGTGAATAAAAACAAGATCCTATTTTGCATAATTCCCATTTTTATGCAAGAACTCTTCAAACAGCACATGAAATTAGCAATTTAACTAAGTATCTCACTCTACAGGCAAAGTGCACTAGATTTTTCTGGATAAGGATCATGACAGGGGTCAATGGAAAGACTGTCTTAGACTATGTCCTACCATTTAGAAGACCACAGAAAAGGCAAAATGCCTCATCAACACTGAGAAGAGTAATGGATAAGGACCTATCGGCAGCAACTTGAGAATCAGGAATTAAAAAAAAAATTCCCCAGGCTATTCTAATGTAAAGCAAAATTTGAGAACCACTGTTAGAGACCTATAGTTACTTAAACCTAAGCAGAAAGCTGCCAGGAAGCCAGACAGTCAGGGATTCCTCCATGAACAACTTCGGGGAGCTCCAGTCACAAACCCATCCGCGTGAAGGGCGCCCCTAGAGCACAAGTCCGGATGCGCAGCTGCGGGGCTCTGGGGCGCTCTCTGGGGAGCTCACGGATTGTTACTCAGGTCTTAAACACTGCCTCATGCCTTTTCGTTACAGCTATGTTTCTAATCATCCAAGTCTCTCTATTTCCCAAGTTCAAATTCCTGAGAGAGGAATCTGGTAGATCTGGTTCATCTTTTTGAGACATATAACAAAAACACCTGCTGCTGACGGGCCTGCAGGTGAGGCTCATCTGAGACAGGGGGCACACCGGCCTGTTCCCAGGGCTGGAAGCGGGGATGTGAATATGAATATGCATATCTCCTTGTGAGGCCTGAGTAGGAGGGTGATGGCCGGGGTGGTAAGCACAGAGAGTTTGACAGAGGCTGACAGGGTGCATTAACAAAGGTGATGGCGGAGTTAACTGTTCAAATCAGGACATGCGTGAGAGTGAGAGACCCTACTGATAATGGCCCAGTTGGTATAACCTGAAAAAGTCCCAGGCCCAGTGGCACATATAGTTACCCTGGTTTATCTGGAAAAGAAAGAAAAGGGCCTAGATAAAATTTTACAGCCTGATAATAATGAGAATTATGTGTTACAGGTTTAAATAGATGGAAGAACCAGAATTGTAATGATGAAGGGGCTTTGAAGAAATACCTGCAGGCAACTTCCCCTATGTCGGATAGAAGTTCATGAAGATGAGGGTCCCCTTATCTGGGCAGTTCTAGACATGCAAACTGCCCACTTAAAGGTGTATTAGTTTCCTTGTTTTGTGTAACAAATGACTACAAACTTGGTGGCTTAAAACAAGAGAATTTATTCTATCATAGTTCTGGAGGCCAGAAGTCCAAGCTCAAAGTGGAGGGTCACGCTCATTCCTAAGGGCCTAGGGAAGGATCCCTTCTTGTCTCAGGCACTCTTTGGGTTGCCGCTGAGTAACTCCAATGTCTACCTCCATCCTCAGATGGCTGTCCCTCTTCTCATCCATGTCTTATCCTCTTGTGTCACTTGTGAAGACACTTATAATTGGATTTAGGGCCCATCTGGCTAGTTCAGTATGATCTCATTTTAATCACTTAATTACATCTACAGAGACTTTTTTTTTTTTTCAAATAAGTTAATATTCACAGGTTTGGGGTGAACATACCTTTTGGCAGGCCACTATTCACCCCACTATAACAGGTAAGAATCTTAGGGGTTGGCTCCACTTAGAATGATATGGCTTGAAGAAGAGGAGATGCTCAAGAATCTACTTCATGTTGGGCATGGTGGCTTTCGCCTGTAATCCTAGCACTCTGGGAGGCTGAGGCAGGTGGATTCCTTAAACTCATGAGTTTGAGACCAGCCTGAGGAAAAGCAAGCCTCCATTTCTACTAAAAATAGAAAACCTGAGGCAAGAGGATCACTTGAGCCCAAGTTGGAGGTTGCTGTGAACTATGACAGAGAGGGCCATGGCCCTCTACCCAGGATGACAGCTTGAGACTTTGTCCCCACCTCCCCCCAAAAGAATCCATTTCATATCCTATCTGTTAGACTTTATGTTGCAAATAATAGAAAACCTAACTGATTTAAACAAAAGAGCAGATATGTTCATAAGGTTCATAAGAAGTCAAGGTATAGAGCTGGCTTCCAGTGAGGCTTGAACCAATATCTCAGGTGTGTCCCCAAGGATCAGATTCATTTCAAGCCTCCGTGTTGCCCTTCACAGAGTTGCTTTCTCATAAAGCTGCTTCACTTGTAATGCTACTTCATATGTGGTTCTACATTGCCATCCTGTAGTTCCTGGGGCTGCAATTTTTGTTCAGTACCTCTAGGAAAGGAGAGGCTATTTGTCAGTGGTGCCCTGGTGGAATCCAACCTGATTGTTTCCTGTTATTCTGACGTGGCTGAGGGGATAGGGTACTCTGATGGGTTTAAGTTAATTGGAACTCATTCTTAGATCTGGTATGGGGTAAATCCAACCCAAACCATATGGCTCAGCTATAAGATACTACTAATAAGGAAAGTGATGAAGGTGCTGGAGACACAACCAGCATGAGGGAACACTGCGGGTATCATGAGATAATGAAAACAAGAAAGTAGTAACTGGAAGAAATACTTATTAGAGAGTTCATCACACACTGCACACTCTACATGATTCATGTGTTTGCTACAGTTATAAGAGGTACTAAGGTGCCCTATTCTACAGATCAGGAAACAGAGATGTGAGATGTTAAGTAGTTTATCCAAAGAGTCACTGCTGGGAGGATCTGGGATTTAATTTAAGCCATTTATTTTACTCCTAAGTCTATACCAGTGTGTGTGTCTGTTTGGGGGTAGGAGATAAGTGGGGATACACAGTGAGGTGGGGAGGAACATGGTCTGATCAGAGCCAAGAGGATGGTGAGAAAGCAAACTCAAGGCCTCAGCTGCCACTGGGTCAAAAAGGACAAACATATTGATAAATTAATGTATTATTCTAAAAGCAATAAGGACAGTCACAACTGAAATTATTTTGGAAATTTCATTCCAGCAGTATCATAGAGAAAAGATTGAAAGGGGACAAGCAGTGTCATCAGGAGGCTGGTGATCCAGATGGGCAGTGATGAGGGCTTGAGCCAGGGCCTGGGCAGCAGGGATGGGGATAAGTAACAGGTGTGAGAATTATAAAGGAAGTAGAATCAGTGGGCTTGGTGGCTGCATGCAGAGGGACAATATAGGAATCGGTGGTGAGGTCCAGGCCTCCAACTTGAATGACTCAGCTGATTAGCTGCCACTTACTGGAACCACAGTACTTGCTCACATTTATGGAACACTCACTCTGTACCAAGGAGAAAACCTCGGTACAGTACCATAGGAGACAACCAGAGAAATCTCAGTAGCACTCACTCATAAGCATTTGCTTAGTCAGTGTGTGTGTGGAGTGGGAGGTGGAGGCTAGCTGAGGCTCCGCGGAGGAGGTCTGGGTAACTGTCTCAAACATCTCTCATCCTCCTCTTGAGACCAGCAGGGAAAAGAGACCTCCCTTACCAGATAACAACACTTACTGTAAGGATGTATCTAATCTAAGTTAATGTGATATTGGCTGAGGGAGAGATGAATAAAACAGTAGAATGTTTCCCAGAAAAGAGTTGGTGAGGGCATGAAGAAATGGAAACTTTGTCATTGTTGTTGGCAGGACACTTCAGAGAGCGATTTGGCAATATTTAGTAATGTTAAAGATGTCTGTAACTTATGACCCACCACTTCCACTCCTGAAGGGAATGAGCAGAATGCTAGAATATAGAGACTTGATACATAACAGAGATGACATTATGAGCAGTGGCAAAGGACAAACTGTTTGATAAATGACCCCTAGAATATTAAACATGGCAAATGTTGAAATTAGAGCCCTACCATGCACTAACATAAAAATAGATTTAAGGTATATTTAACATCTAAAATTATATTTACCTTATGACCTTGAGATGGAGAAAGATTTCCTACAAAGATCAGAAATCACTAAGAGAAAACTTGGTATATTTAAGTATTAAAATTAAAAAACTTGTTTAACAACATAGCCAAATATCATGGCTAAAATGGCCTTTGACTAGTCATTGTTTAGTGTCTGGACTATATCTAGAACTTTTATCAATCTATAAAAAATGGTAAACAATATAATAATGAAGCAGGCAAAGATATTAAGGAGTAAATCAAAACAGAGAAAAATTTAATTGCTATTATATGTATGAAAATGCTCTCAACTTCACTAGTAATCAAGGAAAAACAAATTAAAGCCACAATGAGATGCTATTTCACCCTGATCAATTTGGCAAAGATTAAAGTGTCTGACATTATCAAGAGTTGGCAAGGATCAAAAATGTCCATGTAATAAAAGATTTTTCAAAAGGCTGAGGAATTCTCTCGAGTAAAGAAGATTAAAAGAACCTGAAGTTACATGACAAAAATGGTGCAACATTTGGTTCCCAATCTAATTCTAGACTGGAGAAATAAACTCTAAAGGGCCTTACTGGTTTAATGGGGACATTTAAATCTGGACTGTGTAAGAGAATTGTATCAATGTTTAATTTCTGAGTGTAATGACTACATTATGTTATATTCTTGTTCTAGGATATGCAATTATATATGTGTATATATAATATATATTTCAATGCATATTTTTGTATATATATATATACATGTTGAAATACGGAATACCAAAGAAAATTTTGAAGCGAAATAAATAGAAAGCAAATATATGAAAATGTTAATAACTGGTGAATCTAGATGAAGCATATATATGTGTTCATTGTATCCTTTTGGCAACTTTTTTGTAAATTTGAGGTGTTTCACATAAAAAGAGGCAAAGACATAGGAAAGGGGGAATTTTGCCATTGTTATTGACTACATAGACTGATAAAACAATTTGAGAGAATAATTTGGCAATATCTAATAAAATTGAAGATATTTAATCCTATAACCCATCAGGTCTACTCTTAATACATTTCTCAAAAGTGCAAAAGTAGCTGTGTATGACAGTTCACTGCAGTATCATTTTAACAGAGAAAAAAATGGAAAATCATTAAATGTCTACAAACTGCAGAATACAGAAAGCATCTATTTCTACAATTCTATAAAGTGAATTAGTCCTATGTGTACCAATGTTTTTAAATCTCAAAAATAATATTATTGAGTGAGGAAGAACAATTTAGAATGTTGTAGGATATCATTTCAGTGCTATTAAAATACAGTAAAACCTATGGAAGGTGATCACCCAAGGGAATGTAACAAACTGGCCAATGACGGAGGTGGTCAACATAACTAGGCCTCCTGATACACACATGTGGTGCGTGAAATTAGATCAACTTAAGGAGGTGGTCATTGTAGGAGGTGTGAACTGCAGTTCAAAGCAATACTAGATCTATTTGTGAAGGCATACATGTGTAGCAAATGCTTTAAAATATTGAGGATGATAAACACCAAAACTCAAGATAGTAGGGAGAGAGGAATGTGACCGTGGAGGCTGCTCGTAGGAATGCTCGACTGTGTCTAGAATTTACTTCTTTAAAAAATAATTTATAATATAGCAAATGTTAACAGGTGACAAAGCTTAGGGACTGAAAAACAGATGTTTGGTATTATTCTCTGGACTTTGCTGTGAGCATAAAATGTTAACAGTATCTACTGGAAATTTTTGGCAAGACAGGACCTGGAAATATGCATTTTTCTTTGCCTTTTCAGGCACTGTGCTCTAAACTATCAGCAAAGGCTGATAACGGAACACGTTTCTCACAGGACAGAAGGGGCCCTGCAGGAGTGGCTCTGTGCCCACAGGTGGATGGCACTGAATTGACACTGTCAGCTTTGAGTTGACAGTAAAATGCTACATCGCTATAGTTTAAAAAATGTGTGCATGCATAACAGCAAGGGGTTAGTCTAGCCCTATAGCCACATAGCTAAAGGCAGATAAACAACAGCCTAAATATTCACTGTTAAAAAACAAACAAAACAAACAAACAACCCTGCCCCCACTTGTTGTGTCCTGGTGTCCTCTTGGGAAGAACCCCTAGTTATTATTCAGAACAAGAGGAAGCCCTAGGATGGGGGCTGGAGGTCTGCCTCCCGAGTCCTTGCCAGGAACAAGGACCCCCAACCGCGACCTGCAGGCTCTTAAGGAAGTCCCATGAGCGGTATTCTCAGACTCCCTTTTCATAGCCTCAGAGAAAGCAGGGGTGTTTCAGGCTCTTGTCCTGTCCTGGGATATAGCTATACAGGTCCTGGCTCAAAAGGGCTGTGACCTAGAGCCAGACTGGGAGTGCCTGCTTTCAAATAGGAAGCGATTTTACTAAGGTATTCCTCTGAATAACCTGAGAGTAGACTAGGTAATTAAGAACCCCTTCCTGTGGCGACCAGTCAGGGAGCCCCTGTGTGGGTCCTGGGTTGAGCTGAGCAGGAGAGATGAACAAGAGTGGGTCTGGACCCTCAGGGAGCTCGTGGTCAGTGTCCGAGGCTGGCACACAGGTGAAATACAGGCAAAGGGGTGTTCAGCACTAGTGTTTACAGAATCCTCTGGGGATCAGAACTCTGATGGTGGCCTGCCAGGTTCTGCCAAGGAAGAATGTCAGAGCTGAGTTTAAAGGCAAATTTGCCACGATGACATATGGCCAAGAGGTCACATCCAAGTCTCAGAGCATGAGAGAATGGGTGATCAAGAGGAAGGAAGAAAGAAAGTTGGAGAAGAGAAATTCCCAAAGCTTTCAAGCCAAGTACTGTATTTTAACCACTGCGGGCTAAGGACTTTTGGGGGCTAGGAATTTCTAAATTTGGAGGTTTCCATCTTGGAATAGGGAATGCCTGTGATGATGCCTGTTTGATGGAGCTGGTTATGTTTTGGTCCTTCCCTGGTTCAGTGGCAGCTGTTTCTCTGTGGGCAGTTCCATTCACCAGGAGTTCTGCTGGGAGGAGAGGAGGCAGCAAGCGTGGAACCCACCAGAGCCCTCCCGGGTCCTACCAGCCACCTCAGAGGTCCCCCTGTTAGCTCCAGTGTCAGAACGCTGAAATTCCATCCTGTCTCTGGATCCTAGGTGTGTACCTTTAGACAAATTATTTAATCTCTCTAAGCCTGTTTCCCTAGTTGTCAAGTGGGAATATTAATAATTCCTACCTCATGGGTAGGTTGTAAGAATTACATGTCAGGCAGATAGCCCTGTTCATATTAAGCTCCTAATAAATGTTAATCACCATTCTTGTGACCATTATACGCCTGTTCCTGGTGCCTTTAAAAAAAAAAAATCCCTGCCCTTGCAATGCTTTTTCATTCTATCTTTTGCTTGCTACCACCAGACCTTCAGCTTTGCTTTCCGCAGCTGGTTTATTGGAAGAGGAAGTATGTGAATGCGCCTTTCCCCACGCTCCCCGGAGAGCCTGGCAGGTCTTTCCCTGGCCCCTGTGTGCGCAAGCGCGAACACACACACACACACACACACACACACACACACACACACACACACACACACGTTGAGAAACCCGATGGGGTCGTTGAAAGCTTTTAAGCAGGGGAGACACTCAACTAGACAGAGCTTCTCACCATATCACTTAATTGTCATGGGATCAAATTTATTACAAGTGCCTAAAATAGTTAATAAGCTTTTGTGTCTTCGGTGGTTGATCGCCCTGACCCTTTTGCTTATGAGATTATTCACGGGCTCACCGGGTCTGCTGCACCGCTCCGGGTGCGGGGACGTTGCATTTTACATCCTGTTGGATTAAGCCCTTATCCTTTTCTGGGCTAACAACCCCAGCGTGAGTCAGATGTTCCCTTCTGCGCGGAGTAGCCTGTGCTGGCGGCTCTGCTTTCAAAGGTCAGGCCGCTGTTCCCTCTGAGGGACCCCCGCTCGGCTGCCACCTAACGGCAAGTTTTGGGATGAGTAAGAAATGGCTCTTGAAAAGCGGTTCCAATGACCCTCTGCGTCATGAGTCATTCCGGATGACGACGCGAGAGATTCTTACTCATCTTTGTTGAAAGATGACAGTCTAAGTGCTTCTGACAGGTGGGAGGCTGCCTTCAAAACAATTGCGTATCATTTTCATCAGATAAGAATTTTGGGATTTTTTTCTAAGCAGAGTAATGATTTTCACTTCAAAATAGATTCTAGCAGAAGAAAAATCAGGCTATCATTGGGGGACAGGAGGGTGTATGGCCAATATTAGCCCAGCCTTTAGAATAGGTAAGGTTCTATTTGAAGTGCTTAGAGTATCTTTCTTAGGGGCGGCGCCTGTGTCTCAAAGGAGTAGGGCTCCAACGCCATAAGCCAGAGGTGGTGGGTTCAAACCCAGCCCCGGCCAAAAACCGCAAAAAAAAAAAAAAAAAAAAAAAATCTCTTAATCCTTGCTTCAGTCCTGGGCTAATATTGTGGTAGTAATAACACTAATAATTATTACCATTAGTTATTGTTCTGGTTATTTTAGGAATGAGAATTAAGGTTGGGTGGGTCAAATATCATTCCTTAGCTGCTAAACGTCAGGGCTAGAATTCTGGCCCAGCCTGACTGTGTCCCTGACCACACCACTTCTGAATAATGCTCTTCAAGTCTGCACACCTGCTGGCTTCCAGCATGAGCTCATCTCACCCCCCATTTGTTGAGACTCAGGACTGGGCACTGGTTATCAGCCATGGTCCAGACACAATCCCTTCCCTCAGGGTAGTGGGGAAAAAAAGAAAGGCAAAAAAGGAATTGCAATACAGCTTGGTAAAAGCTCTATAGTAGGGTGAGCATAGGGTTTGAAGGGACATCCATATATATACATGTACACACACACACACACACGGTGTCCATAAAGTTCACATGCAGTTTGAAATAGTTGTATATTTTAAATCACACATGAACTTTACTGACACCCTGTATAATAGAACATCAATGTTCTATCTATGTCACGTAATGTTGGGGCAGTCAGGCAGACTTCCTGAAGATCACCAAGGTAATCCCTATCGGATGAATGGGAATTTCTCAGGTCTAAGGAGGGAGGGAAGGAGAGCAGGACACATCAGGCACGGTAAGTAGCAGGCATGAGGCACCACTGGTCCCAGGTGGGAGCTTACACCTGGGAAAACACTGTCCTGATTGAATAGTTCCAGGGAGGGACTGAAGAGTTGGTTCATTTGGGTTCTGACTTTTGCCTTCCATACCTGGCTGCTCCATTCTGAAAAGAGCACTGCTTTGAAGAAGGAGAACTCTGAGAATGAGATAAGAGGAAAGAGTTCTTTTCCACCTTGGTGGCTTGAAATGGACCTGTGAGAGCTGTCCTGGGCCCTAGTGAAAAGCCTGGTAATGGTGTTCTGTGACAGCTCCAGGCTCAGCCATGTAGCACCACATGTTACAACCTGATGCAATCACAAGACAAATTGGGGAGGATGTATCTTATTTTCCTATGAAACATAACAGCAGAGAAGGAAACCATGGCAATGGAATGGAATGACCGAAGAGAAGGCTCCCAGTCTGTCTGGTACCAGTACCCTCCTCAGGTGGTGGGAAGGGGTTCTCTTTTCTAACGTACAGGACTTTGGGAAGGCCACCTTTCTCTTTGTTTCCCCAAGGTACTTTCCCTCTAATGACCTTTGGCATAACGTTGTTAGTCAGATGCTTAATGAGCAAAGTCATTTCACCAAATTGTAAGTAAGGTAATTTACAGTTATACAGTGTATTTCTATCAACCAGACTGAGCGTCACATGATGATTGTGCTGTTGTCTAATAATTTTCTCTGTTTGGTTCACTGCCAGCCTAGCTGGGCCACATCACCTGTGCCCCCACAGACACGTGGGACTTTATCACTATACTTTTCAGACATAACTCCTTTGCTTTAGGTTAAAATGGATGTTCCAGAGTTTCCTGAATTCCATCGTGATGCTTCTTTAGTATTTTATTGTTTCCTCATCAAATCTCCCCTCTGTGGCTCTTTCTTTCCTCATAGAAAATTCTCCCCCAGTGATTGCATTCCTTTACTTGGGTCTTGGGAATTATAAAGGGAGTCTGCCAGTCTCAAGAGCAGAGGCCACATTATAAGTCCAAATGGGGAATTTGCTGTGAATCCTTGCTATGAAATGTGGGAGGACTTGGCACCAATTTTTGTGTTCTCTCCCCTATATTTAGCATCCTATTAAACATTTTATGAGGTTAAGAATTTAAGAATATCCCAAGCAATATACTGAGACCATATCTCTATTAAAAAAAAAAAGAAAGAAAGAAAGAAAGAAAGAAAAATTAGCCAGGACTGGTGGTGTAGACCTGTAGTTTCAGCTATTTTGGAGGCTGAGATGGGAGGATTGCCTGATCCCAGGAGTTTGAGGTTGTAGTGAGCTATGATGATGCCACCACACACCAGCCTATGCGACAGAGCAAGACACTGTCTTAGGGAAAAAAAAAGAATTTAAGAACATGAACTCAAGTTCTGCCACTGACTAATTTGAACAATATTAGATAATTTATTTAACCTCTTTTTGCCTCATTTTCTTCACCTGTAAAATGGTACCATCATAATTAGTTGATGGATTTGTCCCATTGCCAGGATTAATGAGCTGGCAACTGTGTAGCTCAGAGAATAGTGTCTGCCCCTGAGCTGGTGTGTTGAGTGTTTGCTTTATTTGGTCAGAGACTGTTCTCCTTGCTGAGTGCTTCTTACTGTATCTCCCACTATAATGATTTATTTCCCCCATAACTTATTTGAATGACATTTGCCTTCAGAAATGAATTGCTAAGAAGCTCACAATGTTCACTTAGGAAGTGACATTTCTTGGAGGTGACTTCTCCAAGACTTGTGAAAGCCCATATGAAAGTAGAAAAGACCTTGGATACACTGGCTCCCAGCTCATTCCCCCCACTCAGTAAGATCAGCCTTTTCTGAGGGCCTCATTCCAATGCCCAGCTGTGGCTGTTGTTCCATTTCTCTTCCTCCTCCTCCTTCTTTTTTTTGAGACAGAGTCTCACTATGTTGCCCTTGGTAGAGTGCCATGGCATCACAGTTCACAGCAACCTCAAACTCCTGGGCTTAAGCAATTCTCTTGCCTTAGCCTCCCAAGTAGCTGGGACTATAGGAGCCTGCCACAACACCAGGTTATTTTTTTTTTGTTATTGTTAGTTGTTATTGTTGTTTACCAGGCCCAGGCCAGGTTTGAACCCCCCCTTCCTGGTGTATATAATTGATGCCCTAACCATTGAGCTAAGGTGCAGATCCCTATTTTTCCTTCTACTATCAGTTCTAAAATGCTCTCAAGTCATCTCGGGTATTAGGTGTGGCAAATTTATTCTTGATGACTTTCTACTAAACTGTGTAGTTTCTGCTCATGAAGACCAATATTCTATTGTGTGCCATCTTATATCTTTTGGTCTTGGATTCTGCTCTATCTATTCATGGGTTTCTGAATGAAATTTGGATAGATGTTTGTCTTGGTGTTTTTCAGTATATTTTATAGGCCTGAACAGAAGTTTGGTGTGACAATGCCCACCCATTGTTTTCTTCCCTTCAACCCTTGCATCATGCAATAGTAACATGATTTTGCTTCTTAGAGAGTGTTTGTGGCAAAAGAGCCAAAACTTGTATCTGCTGGAGAAACATCTTATTTGTCTTAAAAACAACATTCTGTTTCTTTCAGATATAATAGACCCATAATTTGTTCTGTTTTGCTCTTCATGGATAACATATTTACATCTTTGTTTTTTTCTGAATTCTGATGTAGTTCTCTCTGTTGCATCATGAGGAGATGAGAACTTAAAACAAGAACGCTTAATATTTGAGTTCAGGTTAGTTTTATTCTTTGCAAAAGGCGTAAGAGATAAAATTACCTTTGCTGATGTTAGCTTATAACATTGGCTTTGTGCCCAGCAGAAGGGATCACAATAGACTTAACTGGAAGAGGAATCTTACTGACTTTGCAGTTGGAAAAAATTGTAAGTAATTGAATTCTTTCTCCATCTTTTTTCATCACCACAATTCTTTGACAGCAAGAGAGAGTACTCTGATATAGTTATGAAGAATATACTAACACAAGGGATGGGATATCTGAACAGATTGTTATGAGTATACTTTCTAGGATTGAATCTCTAGCTGTTAGGTTAATTTCAAATTCATATACATTACCTTTCTATAGTTGAATGGGAAACCAGGAGGGTAGAGAATTAGTGTGTCTCTTGCTTAGGAGACTATATGCCTCTATGCCTTACCCTGAGCCAGTAGTAGCCCTGAGTGCTCCTTCACAATATTAAGTAGGGGATGACCATCTGGCGTATCCCCATACATCTCTCTCAGGGACCCATCATCTGACTCTGGGATCCCTTCTTCTGTGCATTCTTCGCCCAGAACCCAATGCTGTAAAGCCTTATCCTGGGCAGCTCTCACTTCTTTCCTTTCTTGCTTCCCTGGAGCTGGAGAAAAACAAATACACAGCATTTGCTTTTGACACCTGGTTCCATTTCAAAACTTCTCTGTCACTGTACTAATTGCTTATATCAATGGATTACAAATTACTTATTAGATTTTTCAAATAAAAAGAAGACATTCACAAGATTTACATACTGAAAACTATAAAATGCTGATGAAAGAAATCAAAGAAACTCTAAATAAATGGAGAGGCATACCATGTCCATGGATTGGAAGATCTGATAAAATGAAGATATTGTTTCTCCCCAAACTGATCTATGTATATAATGTAGCTCCTATCAAAATCCTAGAAATATACAACACAAAACCATAAAATATTTAGAAAAAAATCTTTGGAATCTAAGGCTAGGTGAGAAGTTCTTAGATGTCATACCAAAAGCATTGTTCATAAAAGAAAAAAAAATAGATTGGATTTAATCACAATAAAAAACTTTTGCTCTGCAAAAGACTATTAGAGGGATGAAAAGACAAGATCTGACCTGGAATACAATATTTTCAAACTACATATCTGACAAAAGACTTATCTCTTAAGTATATAAAGAACTCACAAAACTCAATAATAAAAAATGTAAATATTCAATCGGAAAATGGGCAAAAGCCATACACATACATCTTATCAAAGGATATACAGAGGGCAGAAAAAGAACAAGAAAATTTGTTCAACATCATCAGCCATTAGGAAATGCAAATCAAATAGCACTACTTACCTATTAAAACAGCTGAAATTTTAAAATAGGAATAATGTTTTGTTAGCAAGGATGATGAAGAAGTGGTCTAACTGCACATTGGGGTGGGAGTGTAAAATGATACAGTCTCTCTGGAAATAATTTGGCAGTTTTAAAAAAACTAAACATATGCTTATCTTATAACCTGGCAATCACACTCCTGGGCATTTATCCCAGAGAAATGAAAAGTTATATCCACACAAATACGTGTACATAAATGTTCACAGCAGATTCATTTGCAAAAGCCCCAAACTGGAAGCAACCCATATGTCCTTCAATGGGCAAGTAGTTAAACAAACAGCAGTCCCTCCATACCGTGAAATCCTGCTCTGAAAAAGAAAGAAATGAGCTGCCTACACATGCAAGAACTTGAAGGGCTCGCAAGGAGATTATGCTGAGTGGGGGAAAAAAGGCCAACCAAGGTTACCTACTGTCTAATTCCGTTTATATAACATTCTTGGAATGACACAATTATAGAAATGGAACAGTGGGTCAGGGTGGAGATGGGTGTGACTATGAAGGGGGTAGCATGAGGGATCTCTGAGGCGATGGGACCATTGTGCATCTTGATAGTGAGGTGGTTGCACATGTAATAAATTTGCATGGAACTATACACACACGTGCACATAAAACTAGTGAGATCTGATAATGTGTATGGACCATACCAAGGTCAATTTTCTACCTTGGGTATGGGGCCATCGTCATGTTACCATTGGAGGAAAGTGAATGAGGGGTATATATGATTCTCTGTACTATTTTTCCAACTTTGGGTGAATCTATACTTATTTTCAAACAAAACACATAAAAGAAAAATACAGGCTCATAGTAACCACTTACACAATACAGGAGTCTCTCTTTTAAAATGTGGTAATTACCTACCTTCTTTTTGTTCCAAGGTCTCCGGAGGCAAAAGTCTGGGGTGTCGCACGTCTTATTTTTCCTATCAGGGCATACAAAAGTGCATAGGTTTCTGTCCCCCTCCCCCCCGTCCCCCCATTTTATAGTATTGGTATTGGAAGCATTACCCTGAAACTTGCTCCTGGTCTGTACCAGGATACTGTGCACACGCTCTCGTGTGAAGTCAGTTCACATGCCCAGCCCTTGCTGGTTGTGTTTAACAGATGTGGTCACAATGGCTATGTTGCTGTCCACTTAGTTGTCCCTTTACTGATGGACTGTTAGGTTTCTGGGTTCCTTTCTCTCCTCCTCCTTCTCCCTCCTCCTTCATTCTCCTTTGATTCCACTGCCAATAATAATGCCTCTGCTTTTACTTCTGGTAGGAAAAATCACCCACTATTGATTTTCAAACTTTCTTTTTTAGTAATAGAAACTTTTCTTTAAATTCAGTCCTATCACTTCATAAAACTCAGTAAGTAAATAACACAGACATGCTCAGATTGAATGGAAATAAGGCAGGGGTTCCAACCTTTTTGGCACCAGGAACTGGCTTCATAGAAGACAATTTTTCCATGGATGGGTTGGGGAGTAGGGCATTGGATTCTTATAGGGAGTGTGAAACAATGATCTTTGGAGTGTGCTGTTTACAGGAGGGTCCTGATGCTAACGTGAGCATCTAATGCCACAGCCGATGTGACAGGAGGGGGAGCTCAGTGGTGACATGAGCTCTGGGGAGCGGCTGTGAATACAGAAGAAGCTTCACTCCCTCCCCTGCCACTCACTTCCTGCTGTGCAGCTCAGTTCCTAACAACTGGCCCACAGCCTGGGGATAGGACCACAGGGCCAGGGAAACTAGGTGCCCCTCTGCCCCTTTGGCTGCCCTAGAGGCAACTCTGTGAACAACATGGGTTCTCCTGCAGTCTCTCCTTCTTGCCTTAAATCTCACACAGGCCCATGTAACTGGGAAAAATGCCCTCACAACTTCAGCTATCCTCTTCACCCAAATGATGCGCAGATCATGAATTCAGTCCTGAGGTCCATTTCAAGCCTCCAGCAACTGGCTGGCCATGGTCACCTTCCACTTGCTGGCTGCCCCATAAACTTCAGAGTGAACTTGTTTAAGCAGATGATACCTGGCCCTGCAAATAAGCTCCACCAGCTCCAGACATCCTGCTTCCCACCTGCGATGTCATTGCTTTTCCGTCATCTCTTCAAGTCCACTTTCCACTTGCTCTTTAATTTGTGTTTAAGTCAGCCTCTATTTCTTTCCCTTCATTATCTATCACCCTAGTTCAGTCTCTTGCAATTTCTCGTAAGTTCCCTGCGATAGCCCACTAACGATCCCTTCTGCCTCACATCTCTTTTTTGGCTCCTTAGTAACACCTCTTCCAATATAATTTCCAAAATGCCACTTTCAGTGTGTCATTCACTCAGAAACTTCCAGTGACTTCACCATGTCAAAGAATAAGCTTGTACTCTTCAGCTTAAAAGTCAACCTCTGGATCATCTCCATAGACTTGATTCCCACCCTTCCTCTAAAATAAACAAACCAAATGAATTGCTAGCTTTCAGGGCCTTCAACTCAGCGGGCCAATGCCCCTCTCGTGCCTTTCTCAAGCTGTCCCTTCTGCATACACTGCTTCCCCTTGTTGACCTTTGTGTCTTCTCAGTTCCTATAAATCTGGATACTCCTCACTCTGTTCTCAGCTCCAAGAAACCTTTCCTGAACCTGAACACAGGTTCTCATATCTCTTTCTCACTCGTAACATTACAAACATTGCCCAGATTTGCTTTCTCCATTTCAACTCATTGTGTCTGTGTCCAGCACTGTGCCCCAGAGTGGAGTCGGGTCCCTGGTACGTCTCGCCTATTGCATGAATCCAGCCTTACTTAGCACAGTCTTTTACCTGTAGTCAGAGCTGGGAGTTAGCTCTGCCTCACTTATGTGGCTGCACAATAAACGTTATCTAGAGGCAAACAGCTATATTATGTTTCATTCCTTCTCTAAAAACTTGGGTCTAAAGACATACAGATTATAATGAAATCCACAGAAAATTGCATGTAAGATGATTAACACTCATGCTGATGAGCTGCATTCTCCAGGGAATCATTAAATGGGAAATGCCATGGGGTCCATGTTCACTTAGACTGAGAAACCAGCAAGGATTGTCCATAGAACATCAGTGAAGAAAGCAAAGCCCTTTGCAGAAATCAATTTGATAATGACACAGGACTTAAATTGCATAAGCTGCTAAATGCTAAGAGCTAGCATTCTCAGCCCTGAAACAAGAAGTGGGTATTCCAGCAGGAGCGATGAGGACAAGTCTGACATATGACGTATGAGGGTCTGTAGCATGTGGCAGGCAAACGTCACAGTGTGGACCTCTGTAGGGCCCCAGCACAACGGGGCAGTCCCCGGTCCTGGGTGAGAAACAGGAGTTTAGTAGCAGAATCCTTCAGGGCTCACCAGACAGAAGTGTGTGAATGTTCTCACAAATGCATTTGGGTTCAGCCATTTTTGTCAAATTGCTTTGTCATCTACCTAAATTCCTGAGTTGAAGAACACACCTGGGTGAGACCTCCGAGCACGGTGGACCCAGAGGACTCTTCCAGAGTGGGCAGAGCCCCTCTTTCTTGGCAGGCTTCTTCTGCAGGATGCTCTTCAGCCTGAGTGTCTGTTACAAACACAAGCCTCTAAACGTGGGCCTGAGGAGAAAGGGCAGAGGAGAAGCAGGAGCGCTGATGTGCACGGGCTGCCCGCTTCACACCAGGCCCTCCACAGGCCCTACATTATTCACACTCCTTACAGGAGCCCTGAAAGCTGGATGCTGTTAACTTTATTGTACAAAGAAGGACACGGAGGCTTGGAAAGGTCATGGCAATGTGGCTGATGTTACAGCCGGGAAACTGCAGCTGGACTCCATCCACCTGTGAGGCCCACACCAGGCGGCCTCCTGCAGCTCCTGTAACTCAGGACCTGAAAATGTACAACATGCTGGTTTCCTTCCACTTGTGCCACCAGGTCCTATAGAACAGGAGCCCCTCCTTTGATGAGCAAAATTGTTTTCGTAACACAAACAAGAGACTTTTCATTTCAGGCAGCTTCTCAGTGAAGAGCTCTGGAAGCTCCTGCAGGAAACGACAGATGCATCCCACAGCCAAAGGCCTTCAGCAGGGCAGGGCTGCTTTACATGTGCGTGCTCCCGCAGTCATCAGAGCCCAGAAGGGGGAAGGGAACCTTTACTCTCTGGAACACAAAAGATTACCTTCCTTGTTTTGCTTTGCAACCCACACAGACACACTATCTAATTTAATTCCTGTTTTTTGAAGGAACAAAGCAGAGTCCCTCAAGGAGTAAGGAAGTTGTCAAGGTCACACAGCTCCTAAAGAGCAGGGCTACTCAGACTCCGGTGTTCTGTCTCTAGGACTCATGATGTTTCTGCCATGCTGAACTCCCCAGATGAGCCTGTTCAACTCCCCATGGAGTTGAAGTTGTGCTACCAGCAGCTTCAGCCAGTCAGCTCTGTGGGGTGATTTTCAGAGATGGTAAGGGGGCTGCTCACTGCCTTCTAGACTCTGTCCTATTTCCTGATGCTTGGAATGTTTTAAAAACAGAGAAGAAGTCCTTTCATTCTAAAATTAGAGATGTAGTAAAATGCAAATACTACTATATGTGTATAATACAGCTACTATAGAAAAGGTAATGTCATTGATTTTAATTTTCACTAAAGTGAAAATGACTGATAGGTAGCTTAGCAAACTGGAAAGATGGGCATAGGAGTCAGACAGAGTTGAGTTCAAATTTGATTTCACCAGATGTGAGATGTGTGACCATGGGTCTATTAGTTTACTTCTCTAAGCTTCAGATTCTTCACTTATAAAATGAGAGTTATGCTATCTACCTCTAAAAGTGAGCATAAAGAAAAACAGATTGTTTTATGGAGCTATTGGCCAAGTGTTAGCAGCTATCAAGCTCTGAAAATATAAAAATTAAGGATTGATTATTAATTAATAAATTGATTATTAATTACTGCTAATGACATGAGGAGTGCACAGAAGTGCCCAGTACAGTCCCTGGCATAAAGTTTATGCTGAGTAAATGATAATCATTCTTTTTATAATTATCACAACTTCTCAGTATTTTTGAGCTCTCAAAAGGTATGAGAGCTCAACTGTAACTGTATGGAAGAAACAGCATATGTTCATTGGGAAAACGTGGCTGTCTCCAGCTGCACCCACTGGGGGGCTCCCTGCCTTGAGCACATCTCTTACCCTCTTAGCCTTAGAATTCGCACTTGAAAACTGGACTGGCATGAAGATCAAGGAAAACAGTGCATGGAGAAGAGCTTTGTAACCTGGGAAAATACACATCAATATTCAGTTGTGGAAGGTATTAGAAAGTACAGGGTGAGTACAAAAGTTGTACTAGTTTATAATTATAAATTAATTGATCACAACACTGATTACAGGTTATAGAGAGCTGTGAAGAAATCGCACTTTAGTGTTAAATCTGTTAGCGTGTTCGCATGCAACTGGACAAATGCACTTTACAGACACTGGGATGATGTGTTATATGATAGACATTGCTTAATTATGTGTCACATAAACCCAACAATAGGCTTGTCCTTTTGTGTTGAAGTACTTTCTAGCACTTACCTTTGGGATAATCTGGAAATAAATGCTGCTGCACATGTTGTTTTATAAAAACAAAATATGACCACTAAGTCCAAGTTGCCAAACACTCAGATGGAGGCCTAAGGAAGTCACCCCTGAGGGTAACACACCCCTGAGCTGGCATCTGAAACAGCCTGGGGTGGCATCAAAGCATTTCCAGTCACGATTGCTCTAACACAAGGGGAAAACAAACATGGAAAAGCCATTTGCAAGCTTCTCCAGACACAGAGGTCAGATGGTGGTGCGCAGACGCTGGCTGCAACTGTTTCTGCTCCAGGGTCTGGCAGCCCCAGACCACCTTCCAGAATCTAGAGGGAGAGGTGCCGTCTCCTTCACAAAATGCTTTCTCCCGTCAGCTAAAACAGGGTTCTCAGTGTTCATCTGTTTGCTGCAAACTCTTGAGTTGTGTTTTAGCAGCAACTCCTCCCAGAGAATCTGCCAGTCTGGCCTGGCAGACAGAGCAGTTTTACTCTAGAGAAGTAAATATAGCATTTTAGGATGCAAATAAATGCAAGAGGGAAAAACACAGATTGTTTTATGGAGCTGTTGGCCAAGTAGATATAGTTAGCAGCTATCAAGATCTTGAAATATGAAAATTAATTAAATTCAATTTGATGAATGAGAATAATCACTTCAAATAGGATAATGTGATAAATAACCCCTTACATAAGGAAAACAATCATTTCAATGCCACAGATGCCTCATTTTGAGGATTGCTGAAATGTAAAAAGTCCAAGTTTATGAAGCAAATGGTGTTGATGACAAGGAGAAGCCCACTTCTGGTGCTAATGCCCTCTAGCAAGGGCCAGGGGCCAGCACTTGCTATTTGTCTCAGGTGCCTCTGCCTGAAGTTGCTGGGTCCAAAAAGGAATGAGAAGGTGGGTGTGGAGTTGGAGTGCTCCCACAGCTCCTCTTGCTGTGGGGATCCAGCTTGTGCCACCTGATCCCAGCCTTAGCCAGTCACTTTGTGACCCTCAGGGGGGTGGGGCGGGGGTGCTGCAGTCCCAGCCCTGCCAAGCAATCCAACACTATACCCCTCGGCCCTTGAAAACACAGGCACTGCCCCGTCCCCACTGCAAGGACTTCTGGTCTCTTGCTGGGGCTGCTTCCTACCCACCACAGATAAAAACAGCAGCAGCTGGTAGACGGAGCACTCCCCCGGCCTGGGCAGGCTTTCTCTGCTCCCTGTTCTTGTCCTCTCAGCCCCCTCTCTAGGTCTGCTCCCTGTGAACCAGGCACTGTGCAGAGAGCCATGTACTATGCTGTCCATCCTTGTAATAGTTCTTTTAGGGTAATAATAAAACACTGTTTCATTGCACAGATGGGTAAACTGAGGCACAGAGAGATTAAATATGTTGCCTAGTGCCACATGGCTCATAAGTGGTTGAGCCAAGATTCAAATGCAGGGCAGTCAGCCTTGTGAACCCTCACTTTTAACTACTATACTCTATTTCTTCTAAGGAGAGATATTCTTGCCATTGTACACATGAGAAGCAAAGGCTTCCAGGGGTTAAGTCACTTGGCCGAGGGAACAGAGTGGAAGCACTGGATTTGAGCACAAGTCTTGCTTTCACCAAAGCTTATGTTCTTTCTTTAATGTAATTAAAAGAAAAAGATGGGGAGAAGGAGGCATTGAGCAGACAGAAGTCAAGACCTTTTGCTTGCTAGTTTTTGCTTTTGGGCAAAATTAACCTTTGAAAATTCCAGTGTCTTAACCAGAAAGGTCAGACTCGTAGTGGTGTCTACCTCTCAGAACCGCTGTGGTAAGGTGCGATAAGGTGGACCCTGCCTGCATAGCTCCCAGCACATAGCGGATGCCAGGTTACTGTCAGCCTTGCCTCCCATCATCATCCTCTGTGGCCTCCACTCTGTTACAGTGGCCTGCCTCCTCCCAGGGCTTCACCGTGATCCTCTCTCAGCCTCTCTGAGAACTCCAGGCTGCCCTGTTGCTTGGGCTTCCCACCACCTCACTGCAGCCTTCATTGCACCGTTGCTAATCTGGGAGTCTTAGCGTGGGCCAAGGCTACCAACAGCGGCTCTTTCCTTGGGGTCATCACGGCTAATCAAGCTGGCAGCACCGCCATGCATGCCCTGCAGCCAGAGTGAACATGCTGAGGCTTCTGATGGCCCTGACAATGCTCAGCCAGTGCCCTTTGCTGTCACCCTGAGGCCTGGTCAGCAGGACCCCTGCTTCTCTCTGCTGGGCTGGCTCTCCCAGTCCAGCTACCTGGAAATGTGCTGCCCTGAGCTGTGGCAGTTCCCTATTGCCATGGTAACAAATGACTACAAACATAGCAGCTTTAAAAACCACAGCTTTTTTCTCTCACAGTTTTGGAGGTCAGAAGTCCAACACGCTTCTCACCGGGCTAAAATCAAGATGTTGGTGGGGCTGTGCTCCTTTTGAGGGCTCTTTGGTAGAACCCCTTCCTGGCTACTCTCCTGGCTCATGGCTCCTCCCCGCCCTCCAACGCCAGCAGCCTGACTGCCTCAGATATCTCTGACCCCAATCTTTATTCTGTTCTCATGTTGTCATAGCTCCTCTTGGATTCTCCTGTCTCCAAATGTCACTTACAAGGACCCTATGATCATACTAGGGCTCCCTGGATAATCCAGAATCATCTCCCCATCTCAAATGCCTAAACTTCATCGTATCTGCAAAGTCCCTCTTGCCAACTAAGTGTTCATGGATTAAGACACAGACACCTTTGGGGATAGGCAAAAATTAACTGACGTAGGCAATACTGCCCCCCACCTTCCTCCTGGGCATTTATCTGGCCAGATTGGTTGGTTTATCCTCTGAGAAGAGAAATCCAGTCAAGCATTTCCAAAAGTCTTTTCATGGGGGGAGGGGCGTGTCCTTACACTTTTATCCAAACCACAGAGTGTATAACACCAGCAGGAAACCCTGGCACACTATGGCGGTGGGTGACAATGATGTGTCACTGGTTCATCCATTGTGACAAGTGCACCACTCCCATTCCAGTGGGAATGTTGGTAGTGGGGAAGGCTGTGTGTATTCAGGGGGTACATGGGAAATCTCTGTACTTTCTATTCAATTTTGCTGTGAACCTAAAACTGCTCTAAAAAATAGCATTTTTTAAAAAAGTCTTTTTGGGCTGAGCAGTGGCTCACACTGGTAATCTTAGCACTATGGGAAGCCAAGTAGAGACTTACTTGAGGCCAGGAGTTCTAGACCAACCTGAGCAACATAGCAAGACTCCATCTCTATAAAAAGTAGAAAAATTAGGGAAGATGGTAGGAGGGAAGGTTAGAGGGGGAATTAGGAGGGAGATTGCTGTGCTCCCACCTAATGGCACAATGTAAAGGGTAGATGGCACACCTCTAGGGTGAGGGACACAGCTACAACTCGGACTCTACCTAACAAACACAATGTAACCCTATTGTCTGTACCCTCATATTAACCTAAAATTTAAAAAAAGAAAGAAAAATTAGCTGTTGATGGCAGTGGGAGCTTGTAATCCCAGTTACTCGAGAGGCTGAAGCAGGAGGATCACTTGAAGCCAGGAGTTTGAGGCTGTCATGATGCCACTGCACTCCAGCTGGGTGACACAATTTAAAAATAAGTCTTAAGGAAAGAAAGATCTGTGAAACATTTTTTTAAAAAGTTGGGAACCACAGCATTAAACTGTATGCCTTTTGAGAGAAGGACCATAACCTCTTTTGACTTTATATTCTGAGACTCCCAGGATGCCTGGCCCATGGGGGGAGCTGAAGACCAAGGCAACCAAGCTGTGGTGTGGCTTCATGTCGTCCCAGGTGTCCCCTGGGACAGTGACTCATCCAGGTGCAGAGAGTGGGCTCCTCTGGCAGCCCAGAGCACAAGTGGGAAGCTGGAAACCAACACTGCCCCTGTGCTAAGTGCTCCCCTATCGTCTCCCTGCAGGCTTCCAAGGAGATAAATTTGCATTTTGCAGTTGAGGAGAGCAGGGCTCAGAAAGGCTGGATTATAGGGCAGAAGGCTGGGTTCAAATCCAGATCTGCGTGGGTCCTGGGTACTGGGTTTCCCCTCAAATGGCAAGAGTGGAGAAGCGTGCTTTTGTGTGTGTGTTCTGAGTTGTGAATGTGGAAGATAATGCCAAAAAATGGAGCTGCAAACTTGGAAAGGCCTCCGCGGGAGGGGGAAGACTATTGAAGGTAGCTTCATGTATTGGTATAAAAGCCTGGTTTCTGTTGGAGGAATTCCCAAGCCCTGGTAATGTTAACAAACCCACAAGGGGGGTTCACTTCACGTCTGCACAGAAAGCCAATTACTAACACAAAGAGGATTGTCAGGGAGGAAAGGATTTATCGCAGAGGATATGCCAGCTGGGAGGGGGAGGTAGGGACTGCCTCACATCCACCTCCCTGACCAATCGGGTGAGAGAATTTTCTGGAGGTTAAATGAATAATGCGTGAGGGCAGTGAGCACCAGATGTTTGGGGTGGCGTGCAGGGCAGCCAGAGCAGTGAGAATTCATGCTGGTACCTATGCCCCATGATCAAAGATGCCAGTCAAGTCCTTCCCCCGGAGGGATTGTAGGAATATAATGAGCTAGGGGTCAATGCTGAACCTCCTCTCAGCTTGGTGCACAGGTGGAATGCAGGACTAGGCTGTGCAGTGGGCCCTGGGCATGGTCTGTGGTGGGCGTCGCGCACCTGCCTTTCCTGGGAGGAGATGTGGTGTGAGGCTCTGTAGTTCTTACCTGGCTTCAAGAAGGTTCTGCTGTTTCTGGGAAAGAAACTGGAAGGCAATGAGTAGTGCGTGGGACAGCAAGTCAGTGAGCCTGCTGCGCTCTCTGTCTGTTACCTTTTCTGATGGCCTTGAATTGCTAAATTCCTGGTGCTGAGAAAATCTGTCTATGGCGCCACCAATTCAAGGCCACTCAGAGCAGTCAGCTCTGGCTACAGTGTGAACACTGAAAACTCACTGGAAACATAAGGAAACGAAAAACACTGTTTTTAAACGTTTTCTTGCCCGTGGAACCTGTTACAGGGCGATGCCAAGGCTGCCTGGGACTCCGCCTGAACGGAGCTGCGCCCCAGGCGGCCGGACTGGACCGGACCAGCGGAGAAGGGCCGGCAGAGGGCGCTGTGCGGCGGCGCCCGGGCCGCTCCGGCTGGCCACGCCCAGGCCGCTGCAGGCCGGGGAGCGAGCGCTGCCTGAGCTGGACTGGTCTGCTTCCCTTGTAACCAAGAACACAGAGAATACTTTTCAGAAAGCACTGCGGAGTGAAGTTTGCTCCCTGCAAAGTCTGCCTGTTGCAGTTTTCTCCCATGAAACACCCTTCTGCTCTAGCAGAAGGAGGCGGCACAGGTGGGTAGAGCAGGGAGAGGGAGCGTGGCAGCCCAGCCCTGTCCCTTACCAGAGGTCTGCGTTTTCCCTGAGCGTCCTTTTCGTCCCCTGTAAGCTGGAGATGCAGGCTCTGTCGCACAGATCTGTTCTGAAAAACAGAAAAGGCCAGATGGTGACCTCACCTTATGTGGGGCAGTGGTCCCGGGTCATATTTGTTGTTAAACCTCTTTATATTCTTAAAAATGACGAAGGACCGAAAGAGCTTCTGCTCACGTTGGTTCCGCCTGTCAATACTTGGCATACTAGAGACTAAACTCTATTTTTCAGTTAAGTTTCTAGTTAAACATTTTATTTGTTAGTGAAAAAAAAAATAAGCCTATTGCCTGCTAACACACACAAAGCTTTTAAAATGATAACTATATTTTCAAAATAAAAAGTATTCAGTTTGAAGGGTAATAGTGTTTTACATTTTTGCAAATCTCTTCAGGAGAAGGCAGTGGGGTTCGTGTCTCTGTTCCTGCACTCTCCTGTTGTGATACCACACGTCACATGGCCTGTTAAACTCGAGAGGTGGAACAGTGGGAGCGAAAAGTGCAAACGACAGCCCAGCATGTCATGGACAGCGCTGACCTCGGTGCCCTACCAGCTGCAATGATCACACCATTTCCTGTAGATTATAGGTGGGGAGTTGGGGGTAGGCTGTAGCAGCATCTTATCCCAAATTTCAGGGTGGCAAGTACAGCCTGGAACCCTGGACACTCTGGGAGGTACCCTGATCCTGGGAGGAAGTGTCTGACATGAGGGTCTGTGAGATTTTACTCAGTTTGCAGAAAACCCGGCAGCATGTCAAGTGGCCCATGAGATGAATCAGACAGTGCACAGTTGGCTCGGTCCTGAGATTGCAGAACTCCTGATGTAGGGCAGACTAAAGTCTGTCTCTAACAGAAGTCACTCAAAGAGCAGTTGGTTAACCAAAATTTCATTTCAAAGTAACTGCCTTTCAAATGACTTCCAAAATGTGTCATTTCCTTCCTGCTTTTGATGATGAGATGTGTTCACTGTGCTTCCATTTCCTCCCCAGCAGGCGTCGGGGCCTGCTGAGTCCTGTGTTAACAAACTGCTGCCTCCCGCTGGGGCTTGGGCATCTCCTGTGGGGCTGCCCAGCACAGCACTCAGTGCCGGGTGGCACAGTGCGCCCCTAGGACACTGTTATGGGGAATAAACCACCCAGCAGAGCCAATGCTTCGGCCGCAGCACCAGTCAGGCTGTGTCCCTGTACCCGTCTCACAGGTCTCTGTCATGTGGGTCGCCAGATTCCTCTCCACCTCCTGTACTGCTCAACCCTGCTACAAAGCTCCCTCGCCTTCATCATTCGGACTCTCTCAGACCTCTTTCCAACACGATTTCTCCTCTGGTTCCCTTTGTCTGCCCAGCCTGAATCTTCCTCTCCACTGACACCTCTCTCCCTGCCTCCACCCATCTCTCCATTTAGCCCTTTCTTCCTTCCTCCTCTCTCCTCCATGTGGCTCCTTCAGGGTCACGCTGGTTCTCTTACCTATGAATAAGATGCAATCTACAAAGGAAGTAACACCATATCCATTTTTTAGGTAAGAAAAATCAGGCACTAGAGAATTAAGTAAACTTGCCTAGGATCTTCTTGCCAATGGTGGCTGCCACCAGCGTGTGACCCTGTGGCTGTGTGACTCTCATCCCGTGATGTCTCTTTAAGCAGCTTCTTCCCTTGATGCGCCCTGTTCCTTGCTTTCCCATGTGCTGCCTTTGCGAGGTCCCACCCCCCACATCTCAGCAGTGTGCCCTCTAAACACACCTTGCCATAGATTGTGCCAAGAACTGCTCTCAGCACTGGGGACAGAACTGGGAGCCTCACTTCATGGAGCTGCCTCTCTCCCTTTCTGCACCAATGTGTGGCGTCATCTGCTTCATCTGTCTCCTGCCTTCATCCCAGAAGCATGTTTGTCTTGGGCAAATGCAGACTGGACAGAATTTTGCCTGGTGCTTTGTCTTTGGCAAACTGCTCCCCCTTCAAGGCCACTTTGTTTCCCATTCCCATTTTGTTCCAAGCCTTTAGGATGTTAATTGGCCACAAGCCACTGCTTTTCCTCCTCTGTATTCTCCAAACTATTACATGGGGAAACTGTACCATTTCAGGGAAGTGGCTGAGCATTTGACCAGGGAGAACATTCCAGGTAGAGGAAACAGCTCTTGCCAAGCCCCAGCCTGGGAGCATGCTTGCTTACTTGAGCAGAAGCAGGAAGCCAGCTTTGCTGGAAGGAGTAAGAGAGAGAATCGGTTGGTGGGGGGTATTGGTTACCTGGAGGGTATGAGCCATGGGAAGATGTTAGGATCTGAACCTAGGACTTCTGACTCCAGTACTGTGAGCTTATCCACACACCATGCTGCCTCTTCAAACGTTATCGTAAGAGATGGTTTAATTTTGTTCAGGCCCAGAGGCTCACATCTGTAATTCTAGCAATCTGGGTGGCCAATGTGAAAGGATTGCTAGAGTCCAGGAGTTGGAAGTTACAGTGAGCTAAGATGATGCTACTGCACTCTAGGGCAATAGAATGAGACCTTGTCAGGGAAAAAAAAAAAAAAAGAAGAAGAAGAGCTAGTTTGATTTTGAAGATGGACAAAAGTGGTGGCTTGGGCTCTTCAGTTGTCTGGTAAACCCACCAACAAACAGAGCAAACAGAGCAAAGGCCATTCACAAGATCAAGAACATAGAGATAAGACTTCCTAATATGCCCCGTGTTCTTCACAGAGGGGTGCCCCAAGTCTGGGTCAGCATAGGGCATGAAGGGTGAGGAATCTGCCATCAAGAGGGAACCACTGGGCCCAGGAGGACCTTGCTGCCTCCAGCAGGTATATTTTTGCACTCTGATTTGAACTGAATTGTGCCTCACCCTGTTCATACGTCAAAGCTTTGACTGCCAGGGTGACTGTATTTGGAGACAGACTGGGAGGTAATTCAGGCTCAGTGAAGTGAGAGTGAGGCCTAAACTTATGGGAATGATGTGCTTGTAATAAGAGGAGGAGACAGAGAGAGCTGTCTCTCCAGGGTGCAGAGAGCAAGGCCTGTGAGGACACAGGGAGAGGGTGGCTGCCTACAGCCGCGGGGAGGCCTCATGAGAAAGTAGCCCCATTAGCGCCTTGATCTGGGATGTCTAGCCACCAAAACCTTGAGAAGAGAAACATCTGTTATACAAGCCAGCCAGTCTGTGGTATTTTACTGTGGCAACTTAAGCTGACTAATGCGTGGTCCAATGAGTCACTTCTGTGGCCTGTTTCTTACTATGCCTTTGGGTCTCTGGCAAGCCTGGGCTGGGCCTACCTCACCAGTACGCTGCTCCCCACTGACTTCTAAGAGGGCCAGTTTTGTTTGCAGGAGGGCAGGGCAGGGGGTGATTTGGAATTCAGGATGCTTAAGTTGTGCATGGGTAGCTCTCCATCTATAGTATGGGGAGGGTAATATCGGTGCTTTTGGGATAAGTTCCAGATGTAAAATTCAATCTGATAACTGCCGACATCATCTGTGTACAAGCTATTGTACTGAGAATGATATAATGGTAAAGGGTTATCCCTCATGACACAAATTTCTTAATAATGTATGTATATAAAACAGTAGTGAAAACGTTTTAAGAATGTGACATTTCAAAATAAGGAGATTTTTCATAACTATTATCCGCTTCCCAGAACCCTTGGCCATAGCCTACTCCTCACAATTCTGTGGCTTTCTCTTGCTTGCATCTTTGAGGCAAAATGAAAACAAACACACACAGAACTGCAAACCTGCAGTATAGGTGGTGAATTTCAACCATCTCTGAAGAGAAGGGCTGAGTTCAACAAGTTTGGGTTATTTATAATTTCCAGCATACAACTTTGGTGGTCTAATCTTTCTTTTTTGAGACTGTGTATTTATTCTCAAATTTCCAGAAGTGATACAGATATATTTATGTAAGAAGTTGTTTATAGATGTCTGCATTTGGGGGGAGGTTAAGGAGACCCAGAACTGCTTTGAGTCATAATGAGTTTGGCTTCACTGACATCACTTCTTATACAGAGAGGATTAAAGTCATTTGTTGTAGGAGCCCCAATGGGCCATCTGGAGGAGTTTTAGAATGCTTGCGTCTTCATCATGAGGGCAAATGCCCACTTCCGAGCTCCCGCTGCCCAGAACACTCATCATAATGGTTGTGCTCATAATTGTTGCAATCTTTTAAGTAGAAACACAAGTATGCTCTATTTTCAGAGCATTCAAAGTAGGAAAATTCAAATACAAAATACAAATTAGAGAACAACTCTAAACACAAAAAAATTATTTGTTTTAAGAAATAATTCACTGACAATATCATTTGCGTTGAAAACTCCCCAAAGGCATTCAAAATGCAAGTTGAATAATAAGTTTTTATTTATACAAAATATCAAGTTGCATGTGATTGTTTGCATGTCTGTAGGGTTCTATGGATGTGTTTTATAACTTATTCTGTCCTCATAAATACTTTGCAAGATGGGGCATATATTGTTATTCCCGTGTTTTGGATAAGAAAGCTAGGGCAAGTTAAGAGAGAAGGTCTTTGTTCAAGGTCACATAGCTACAAAGTATCAGAGGCCAGGCTAGACTTCAGCTCATTGGACTCCTCAAAAAACACTTTCCTTGATTAGGAGGTTACTCAGGTTTTATAGTGGAGAGGCCAGTGTTTTCTGATCAAAGATGGCCTTTTAATTTAAAATATTCTTTATACCAAGAAATCCTATTTTGGGGTGAAATTTTCTTAGCTCCATCAGGATATTTATCTATAGTGTGTATCTCATTCTTTGGAGTTTTCCCTAAATCACCATTTAAAGTGGTTCAGACAAAAACTAATCTATACTAAACTGTTTGAAATTCAGAATAATATATGGTTTCAAGACGTATTAGTAAACTGTGTTTGGAAAAACGAAAGAAAACAAAAAACACTTTTCTTGATTAAGCATATTTCTTCTTCAGATTTATATTTTTCCTTGAAACATGACTCAGATATTTAGAACCTATTTTGGAGTACTGTCTATAAAAGGTCATCTAATTTCCAAAGAGAGTAGTTGGAGCTCTGTGAGTTTCCAGAAAGAGGACGTAAATATATATTTCATCAGACTCATCATGGAAGCTTTTCCATTAGTCAGGGTTCTCTAGGGAAGCAGAACCAAGAGAATATGCCTATATTTATATCTCTAGCCGTATCTATATCTATATTTACACAGAAAGAGATTTATTATGAGGAATTGGCTCACGCGACTAGGGAGGCTGAGGAGTCCCATAGTCTGCTGTCTCCAAGCTGGAGACCCAGGGAAGCTGGTGGTGTAATTTTAGTGAGTCTGAGGGCCTGAGAATAGGAGCACTTCTGGTGAGTCCCAGTGAGAGCAGGTGAAGACCAGTGTCCCAATTCAAGCAGTTAGGAAAGGAGAGAGAGAATTCTCCCTCTGCCTTTTGGTTCTGTTTAGACCCCCTCTGGACTGGGGGTTCTGCTATGCCCACCCACTGTGGGGAGGGTGATTCCCTGATTCCAATGCTAATATGTTCCAGAAATACCCTCACGGACACACACAGATATTTGGACATCCTGTGGCCCAGGATCCAGTTAAGTTGACACTTTAAATTAACCATCACACATTGAAAAAAAAAAAAAAAAAGGATCATGCCAGGTTACAAATGCATTCAACAAGATTTTGCATTAAGATTTTGTTGTTTGGTTTTTTTTTTAAGCTAAAGAATTGATTCAGCCAAAACTGAAACACACAGGCCCCAATGTGTGGCCAGAACAAGGCAACCTTTGCTGTAGTGAAGAGTTGTGGGTTTTCAAAGTGAAGTGTTCTGTGCTCAGAGATGTGTGTCATTCCCTTACAGGCAAACTAATAAAATTAATTTGTGCTTATCTCCTCTAGCAGAAAAGAGAGAATGAATTATGCGCAATTAGAGATAATCAAGAATAAATTGTTTAGCTTCGAGGCATGGCTGTATATTTTTATTGAAAATACAGCCTATGTGTCCCTCCCAGAGTAATGACACGGCTCCTCTCAGAGGCACCTGAGGCTCCTCCTCACCTCCTGAACAGCAGCCTGCCCCTGAGCACGGCTTCACATCCTCTGTGCCACCAGCCAACCTGCTCACCAGTGTATCCACCAGTCCACATCAGCGTGCTCACAATTTCCAAATACCACTAGATTTTGTTATGGTCTCTATCCTTGTCTCTCACCTGAAATGTCTTTCCCTTTATTTTTCCCTCCCTCAATCTCTTCCTGCTAAATTCTGGCTTTTCATCGAGGGTTAAGCCAAATAGCCCATTTTCATGAAGCCATTGCTTGAATCAGAATCTTTTTCCTCTGTGCTGTGCTGGGGGTTTCTCTCCACCTCACTTGTGACACCCATCACTTTCTCAATTACATCTTGGTGTTTGGTAGACATGTTTTAAGTCCTTGGTGAGACTATATTTTACTCATCTTTACATCACTGGGGTGCCCAGCACCATGCCTGACACATAATTGGTGGGCACCCAGTAAAATAACTTGTGAAATTAAATTGCATGGTGTCTCCCATATTTTAGAAGTTCATTTCAAATAAAATTATAAAGAATTCTCTTAAAAGTCTGACGGGAGAGAATATGAAAATTTTTTCAGTTTCTTTACACTGTAGACAACAAAATGCCACTTCTGAATAGGCAGCAGTGGGGTGTGACTATTAGGTGGTTAGGGAAACTGGCCACTGAATTTGGCAAGGAAAGAGGCAGCAGGGAAGACACAACTTTTGTTGCAACTACAAATCAGTTGATACCAAGTGATATAACTCTGAGAAAATTTATTCCTTTCACCAGGATCCCTGGATACTATAAAACTAAAATCGGGTGGAATTGAGCTGCCAAAATGGGGATTACCAAAAAGGTAAGAGGGTATTAGGGTTTGTGCTCCTGTGAGACTCTCATACTGCCTGGACAGGACAGGAGGCAGGGCTTAGGTGGTGATGGGAGTGTTGGGGAGCAAAGGAAATACAGGTGAAGCTGCATTTGTCCACTGCTCATCACCTCCTGTGTGGCCTGGTTTCTAATAGGCCATGGTACTGGTCCTTGATCCACAGGGTCGGGGACCACAGCCTTAAAAGATAAATGACCCCAGCCCTTGCCTTTTCATATAAGTCAGAACATCTGGCAGGATTAGGAATTACTGTAATCGATCACCAGATGTGCTCTTATATCCAAACATTGATGTGACTTTGTTTTACTGTAACTCTGAGCAAGTTTGGTGTGATTTTGCATGAACTAAACCTCCACAATCGTGTATAAACACCATGCTGGTGCAGTGTGCCAGGGTGTTGCTGAACGACTTCTCCCAGATTGCAGTCTGCATGCTACCACCCCAGTGAGACTCCTAAATAAAACTGGCTTTAATTCTCTGCAGGCCCGAGTATTGTTTTCTTTAGTTGGCAGATGGTACTACCAATATTGTTACTTAAGCCAGGGTGTAGGGACAGAGGAAAGAATCTTATTCCTTTTCTTTAATTTGCACTTTAAAATTTTCATTTGTATGAAATATTTTGTGGATTAATAAATGAAACTCTTGCCTGGCTGGCAGTGTGGAGCCACACAACGCTTGGAGTTACTGTTAAAGGCGTGGACCAGCAGGAAGTCCAGGAAGCTGGCAGTCCCCAACTGTCTAGATGTGGTCAGGCTGGACGAGCACAGAGAGCTGCTCCCTGCACTGAGAACTGAGAATCCATTCTGCCTGTGAGTGGCTTCTGCTGAGAGGCACCTGCACCTTCTGCGTGGGGCTGTGGTTGGCCCTACCCAGATCTACAGGGGACATCAGAGGAAGAGGGTCACAGCCAGCTGTTTCAGTTGAGGCTCCAAAAATTGTGGCTACTTCAATCATCCAAACCCCAGAGTAACTGAAAACAGTGGGGAAGGGCCCAGATGGGGCCACAAACTCATACCTCAGAGGCAGATCTAGGGAAAACACGAGCAGCCCTCAGCTGCGACAAGATGCATTAGAGCAAATGATGCTGGATTAATTAATAGCCTCATTTGTGAACATAAATAAATAGAAACTTCTAGTCAAAATGGCTTTAAAGCATCATACTTCATTTTAAGAATATTAGTTTCCATCAGACTTTACACTCTCATCTCACCAGACTAATGGGAAATTCAGTTCTGGTGGTTACAGGGGTTGCTCAACTTGACAGTTATGCAACAGGTTGCTTTTTTCCTAACTTGAGGGTTGTGCAAGGTCCCGAGGTCCTGCGTGAGCCAGATCTTTAGGAAGGCCCACAGCCTGCATGTTCTTTCTGTCCAGCATGCCTTGCTGTGCCCACCCCACATTTGGAATGCAGGGGTCTCGGGGTGGGGTGTGGAAGTCTCTGGGCTCAGAATTCAGTCTCTTTACATCATGCAGCTAACCCTTCCGATTCCTACCCTCCATGTAAATTGCTATCTGTTTCTATTTATTTAATCTCTCTGTGGATTCTCATGCCAGTGCCATGCTTTAAAAATAATTATTAGAGCTTTAAAATATGTAATTAACGTTCTCACAAGTTTTCTCATTATGTTTTTTTTTCTGCTGGTCTTTATTCAAGTTAAGCAATTATCTCCATCTACTTGTGGGAGAAATGTCTTCAGATTAAGGATTTCTCATCACCATATCTCTAGGGTTACCCCACTGCCTAACCATTCTCCCTGGACTAGGTCTCTGTTTTTCAAGCTCTTTTCCAAGAAAAAAAATGAACTTTCTGTAGAAATCCATGTCCCTTGCAAATCTTCTCTCCTTACCCACTTTTGGCCAGTATAACATCATCTTTATTTGCAAATAAATTGTCAGTTGGCTCAATTAAATCTAAAACAGAGAATTGGTCATTTAATCTATTTACAAAATATAATGGCATTTGTTTCTTAGGTCTCTACTGAAAAAAACACAATTTCAGTATCATAATTCTACCAAAGTCTACACAGCGAACTCTGTCCGCATTTGCTTGAGGGGAGATACCTAATTTTTCAAACAAAAAGCTTTATCTAAAACTCAGCACACTCCTGGCTTTCACGTTGGTAGATAAAGACTTCCATTTTGTTTCCTTCCCCAAGGAAAACATTTTTCACCAAAAAGAGGACTCACCCTGGTTGGAAAAAGGAAAAATAAGTCGTTAAGTCTCTGTTAGCATCTGTGTCTCTCTGTTTCTCTCTCTCTCTCTCTCACACACACACACACACCACAGCACAGGCCAAAAGACACAAATAACTCACATCCCATCCATTATTGCTCATCCAAGAGACCTTGGGTGTTCTCAACCCCAGCTTTGTCTGGGCTATTTTACCTTTGAAAGGTTGTTGAGATTTCTAATTGTCACTTGAAAATCCTCAATAGAAGCTTTCTCCCTTCTTCCTGGAGCCCAACCCTTCACCAACCCTCCCATATTACTGGGCCTCCTGCTCAGGTGTGAGCCCCATGCAGCACAGACACCTGACTGGTTGGCAGCTCTCTCTCTGTCTCATCTGCAGGGCAAATGTGCCTGCTGCAAGCCCCATTTCACCCTCCTCCCAGCGGAGATGCAGTGGGTTTAACCACCCACCCTACGCTAAGCATGAGTTCTGAGCATCCTCACTCTGTTGGAGGAACCCTTTCCTCTCTCTAGCTTGCTTTGTGGGGCATGGAGGGTATGTGATCTGAGCAGGTCCTATCAAAGTAAAGCCTAGGACTTGAGCTAGATTATTTGGGTGGGAGATGCCCTGTTTATTTTCCTAGAAATAAATAAGGAAGCATGTAGCCTCAGGCGCTTGCAATCAGCTTGTTACCATGAGGGGACTCAGCCAGGTGGCAAGGCCAACACCTGCAGAGAACAGCTCCCAGGGCCATGTGTGCATGGGACCTGAAGTCCAACTTCCTTTAGTATATTTCAATTCTATAAGGTAGTGAAATGCCTTTATTGTGTAAGTCACTTAGAAATGGGTTAACTTTTCTTGAGACTGAAAATATCCTAAGTGACATATCAAACCACCTCTGACCCCTAAGACTCACCTCCCATGGGAGGACCAGGCAGGCTTTCCTCAAGAACTCAAGTCCAAACCTCATCTTCCTCTGCTTCCCTTGCCCCTCTCAGTGTTCAGTTTCTACTTCTAGTGGCCTTTCTTGACTTGTTTTTCAAAAATCTCAGAATTTCTTAAAATTTTAACTTAAATTTTAATTTACTTCATCAATGCATATTCACAAACCAGACAGTTAAACAGTTCTTGAAAAAAGAAGCTCCCATCCTATCCTCCTGCCCTGACTTCTCTCCCTAGGTTATCCTTGTCCATTATTTTCCCAGAATTTATAGAATTGATAAATTACATGCTTCTCCCAATATTGATAATTTTCCACCTTTAGTTACTATGCATTTGTGGTGATGGAAGAAGGAGACTTAGATTTCTTACGCCTCTCCCATAAGTACACCCATCCTCTCCCCTTGTTTCTTGAAAAACATTTTATCACAGTATTTACCCATAGTAGCCCCTCTCCTCCAAGGGGAACATGTTCCAAGGCCTTCTGTGGACTTATCATGCACTGGTCAGGCTGTATCTATTGCAGTTTGAAGTACAATTGCAAAACTAAGGAAAAACTTTCTTTTTCCTTCCTCACAATTTCATGGTTAGAAGACTTATTCTCACTGTAGATCTTAGTAACTTCATAATACAACTTTTTTCTTCCCTTTTAAGTCTAGAACTTTCATCTTTTCACTTAAAGGAAGCACTTTACAGCTTTTCTTTGGCATATCTGAGTTGCCAATATTGGTACCCTTGTGTTTTGGAGGCATTACTAAGTAAGATAAAGGTGACTTGAACACAAGCACCATAATATCAGGACAGTCAGTCTGATTCCAGACATGGCTATGGAATAAATCACAGGTGGGTATAATGCTACATGCAGACGCCAGACAAAGGGATAAGTCACATCCTGGTCAGGACAGAGTGGGATGGCATGAGATTTTATCACATTACACAGAATGTCATGCAATTTAAAAATTAAGAATTGTTTATTTTCTGGAATTTTCCATTTAATATTTTTGGGTCATGATTGACCATGGGTGACTGAACCTGTGGAAAGTGAAATTGCAGATGGGGATAGACACTACTGTGTTTACATTATTCTCTAGGTCAATATTATTTACAACTGAGTCATGTAGTGTACTATGGTTTTATATTCCCTCTCTTATAAGACAGTTTATTTTTCCTTAGCATTTAATATCAGCAGTCTTTTCAATTGTATATTTTTCTATGTATTTGTCACTAGTTCATCCCCAGCTCTCCAAGAGAAATATAACTCCCTCTTCATTAGCTTATTTTCTTTTTCCTATTTTCTATGCATCCCTCCTAGAGTCCTTTAAAAGGTAGCCCCAACCTGAATGTAATTCTTTCTAATATACCAACATCCTGAGAGTCCTCTTAACCTTTCTCCAGTGATGGATTCCTGGATTCCTAGCTGCTGTGTGTTCCTCTGTTTTGGCTTGCTCTTTTATTTTGAGGGAACACATCCTTCAGCAGCTTTCTAATAAAAGTATAAAGGTGATAAAAATGTTGAGACCTCTTGTACTGAATCAAATGTCCCTATCTACCCTCATTTATTTGTTGATGTCTTTCATGGTAAGGCATTTTCTTCAAATGTGTAGTGGTGATTGATAGCTATTTATAATTCAGAGTGAGACTCTAACAGGCTGATCAGATGCTCTCTGGGCTCTCTGGGAGTGGAAGGGCTAAGTTGCATTGAGGGTTTCACTGTCAAATGGGTAATAGGGCAGAAATGAGATTTTTGTGTTGGAAAATTCCCAACTGTATATTTGTTAGCCTGTTTTCTCACACTGGGCAGTGTCCCCCATAGGAAGATCCTAGGGTCCTGTTGTTACAGGGTATGATTCTGTCTGTCATCATTCTAGCAGCTAAGGGAAGGGCACTGGGGTTTTTTAGTATGAAGAAGGGCTTAGTCTCTTCCTAGCTTCAGAGTACGATTTCCTCTCTGCTCTCCACTGGGCCTGGGTAAACAACCCCAAAGAGAAAACCTTACTTTTCTTGCAAGAGTGGGGTAGAGGGTTCCATATTCAGAATTTCGGCCAATATTCCTGGAGGTTTACTAGGGTAATAACGGGGAGAGCACAGACAACACTTCTGCATGGAGGTTTTTAAGACTCTTACTAGATGTGTGAACTTGAATAAGTGTCTTAATTTCACTGCATTTCAGTTTATTCCTCTGAAAAATGGGAACTCAGAGCTTTGGTGTGATTGTTAAATGGGATTAATAAGTGCACAGGGCCTTGTAGAGTCTTCCCAGCATGAGGAGGACACTTGCTTGTTGGCAGTACAGTGTCACAGTGGTAGCAGTGGGTAGTGTTCTTAGCCTTGTCTCAGTGGATAGAATGGGGCTTTGGATAAACTATCTATCTAGTGTGTTTCTATACTCTCTCAAAGGGGAGGCAGCATCACCTTCTTCACATTCTGCTGAACCGCTAATGGAGTTTCAGAGGTACGCCAACCTTTGCAACTCGCCAACCTCAACTTTTCCTTGAGTGCTCAACCCAAACCCTTAGAGCTACTTCTTGGATTTTGGCTACCATCCCATGGATTAAAGGGAAGAAATGAGAATTGCAGTGAAATCAGTCAAACCCAATCTCAAAGTAAAATTGAGATAAATGTCCATGCCCCGACAACCTCAATTCTCCCCTCTTCCATGCAAAATTCCTCCATTATAGGGAAACGCTGCAGGGCTTCCTCTTACTTTGCCCATCCTTCCCATTCCTCTGGCAAAGAGAGGCAAAGGTCTTCTCTCTTCACAGTAAAATTCCTCCTCTCCCCTATTTATAACCAGCTCTCTCTTACCTCAAATTATACCCTGTCTTTTCTCTCACAGCTCCTACTTGGGACCATTTCTCTGTTTTGTAAGAGGCAAGCCTTTGTCTTTACAGTCTTGTCCTGGATTTTCACAATGTGCTTCTTATCTGCTCTGGGGCCTCCTGCAGCTTTGCTGGGGGGAACTTGGGGCTGCCTTAAAGTTAAGGATTTGTGATGCCTGATGGGCTACAGATCTAACACAGAACCATTATGCTCTGCATTTTCTAACCAGTCTGACATTTTAGCCTGTGAGACGTGAGTAGGGAAATTCCCTTATATCTTCTTCATCAAGACTCAATCACTGAAAATACACCTAATAAGATTTTTGAAGTCGGTCTTATTATCAAAAGTCACGGTCAATTAAATATTGAGAATTGATACTTAATGGGAATGATGTAAATGCAAAACTATTTGGAGACTGTGAGTGATGGAAGGTGGATACAAGGATGCAAAAACAGGCATCACCTTATACTCTTGTTTCATTTTTTAACCACACACAGACAGAAAAGTTGCACTTCATCTTTGCCTTCTGTGAATGTTTTCTAAGTGCAGCTCTTAATCTGTCCTTAAAATTCTCCCCAGCAAAGTAATAGAGCAAAGGATTAAGGCAGCTATTGGCTGCTGCCAAGGCCAATGTGACGGTCACAGCTTTATGCAGCCCTTCTTTGCATATACCCACTCTCCATGAGACCAGGTGGAGGGTCCTTAGCGTGTGGTAGGGCAGGAAACACAGAAGGAAGATGATCAAGGCAATGATGATGGTGGTCAGAGCCTTCCTGTGGGAAACCCGTAGTCCTGCTTCTGGGACCTCCACTTTTAATAGGGCTCGAATAATCATCAGGTAACAGATGCTGAGTGTGAAGAATGGAAGCAGGAAGCCCAACACCAAGGCAATGTAGTTCATGATCTGCAATTCAGTGATTTTATTGACATTCAGCTCTAAGCATAATGTAACATTGCCCTTCTGCTCAGAGCCATTCTTCAGAAGCACTGTTGAGGAAGCCATCATGAAGATCCATATGATCCCACATAGGATCCAGGCGCTCCTGATGCTGGAGATGTGGAGAAGCCGAAAAGGGTGAACAGTTGCCAGGAAACGCACAACACTCAACACAGTCAGGAAATAAATGCTGCTGTACATGTTGACATACAAGGAGTAAGACATAATCCTGCAGGCCAGGTCCCCAAATATCCAGTTAGAGCCTCTGAGGTAATAGTCAACCCTGAAGGGAAGCGTGCTTGTGAACAAGAGATCCGAAATGGCCAGGTTCAGCATGAAAACATTCACAGATGTAGTCTTCTTGTAAGGCTGCAGGAAGACATATATGGAGAGGCCATTTCCCAAGGTTCCCCCAACAAATATTATCAGGTATATAACTGGGTAAAACTCTCTCTTAAAGTTTTCAACTGTGCAGTTCTCGTTCTTGTTGTTATTGTTGTTGTTGTTGTTGAAGGTGCTATTTGGTTCCATTTCTGATGTGGAGATGAGTGCAGGCAAAAACATAAGTTTCTTTCAGTTCTGGGTTAAAAAGAAACAGACACACAAAATTACTTTCCTTTTTCGTTCTTTATCACTGATTATATCTTCCTAGGTTTTAATGAAATAAGGAGAAATACTAGTTTTTCTTTGAAGTTGAGTTAAGAAAATATTGGCTAAGTTTTTTTTTTTTTTTTTTTTGCAGTTTTTGGCCGGGTTTGAACCTGCCACCTCTGGTATAAGGGACTACTTCTTTGAGCCACAGGTGCCACCCCAGTTAAGGTTTTACTATATATGCCATTACATTTAATAATGAATGTCCTATTTTGTAGAATGTAGAGTAACCACTGATTTTTTTGGTTGAAGCCAGGGCCTCAAACTTGGGGAATTTGTGGCCTAGTGCCCATATTCACATGAGTGCCTTCCTGTCATACTCTAGCCTAAATCTACTGGAGAACAGATTTCTCATTTGAAAGTATTGAGGACAGAAGGAAATGGCACATTTTTCAAGTGCTGAAAAAAAAAAAAAAGACCTGTCAACCTAACATTTTATATCTAGCAAAAATATCCTTCAGGTATGAAGGAGAAATTAAGATGTTCTCAGATGATAGAAAACTAAGAATTTCTTTCCAGCAGATAGATCTTAAAAGAATGACTAGAGGAAGCTTTATTTATTTATTTATTTATGTATTTAGAGGAAGCTTTTTAAACAGAAAGGAATCAATAATAGAATGTGCCTCAAAACATTAGAAAAGAAAAAATTAAATGGTAAGCAAAAACACAAATAAATATAATAGGTTTTCCTTCTCTTATTGAGTCTAAGTTTCACTGGATGGTTGAAACAGAAACTATAATACTCTCTGGTGTGGTTCTAAATGTATATAGGGAGTTATTTAAGATTATTATATTATAAATGAGGGGAAATAAAGAGATATAAGGGAGGTAAAGTTTCTACACTTCTCTTGAACTGGCAAAATGATGATGCTAACAGATTGTGATAAATAATATATACATAATGTGATACTTAGAGAACCCAATGAAAAACTATACAAAAGAGATACACTCAAAAACACTGAAAATAAGTCAAAATGGAACTTCAAAATGTCAGGTAACCAGCAGCAAGGCAGGAAAAAGAAAACAACATAAACAGAAAACAAAAAGTAAAATGGCAGATTTATTCCTGATTCATCAGTAATTACATTAAATATAAGTCCTCCAAATATATCAATTAAAGGATGATTGGCAAATTAGGATATGAAAAAATATGACCCAGTTGTGTGCTGTCTAAAAAGGCTCACTTCAAATAGCAATATTGGCTGGTTGAAAGTAAAAGGATGGAAAAATATGTGTCATTCAAATCAAAAGGATTCAGGAATGGGTCTTTTAGTATGAGATAAAGTAGCTCTCAGAGAAAAGGAAATTACTGGAGACAGAGAGGGCTTATCCACCAAGAAGACATACCAATTCAAAGGGAGTTTGCACCAAACAACAGAGTTGCAAAATATGTGAAACAACATTGATAGAAACAAAGGGAGAGACAGACAAATCTACAATTATAGTTGGTGACTTCAAGACCCTCTCTCAACAACTAAAAGAGCAAATAGATTACTAACTCAGCAAGAATATAAAAAACTAAAAACACCATCAACTAGTAGGACCTAATTGAAATTTAGAGAACACTTCACCCAACGAGAGCAGAATACACATTATTTTCAAGTGTCCACAGGCCATACACCAAGACATAACAACATCCTGGGACAGAAAACAAACCTCCACAGATTTATAATAATTGAAATCATATGGAGTGTGTTCTTTAACCACAATGGAATCCTAGAAATTGGCTGCAGAAAGATAATCAGAAAGTCTCAGAACTCATGGAAACTAAACAGCACATTAGTAAATCATCTATGGGTCAAAGATAAGTCTTGAGAAAAACAAAACAATATACTGACTAAATGAAAATGAAAAGATGACCTAATAAAATTTTTGAGGTACAGTAAGAGCAGGGCAGTGCTGAGAAGAGACTAAATGCATACAATCAACACAATGGATGTGGTTTGAATAGGATTCCTTAAGATAGCTGCAAAATTCCATCTAGAAGAACTGCTCAATAGTTGTTGTGGTCAGTAAAACACTTAGATTTCACAAGGTACCCTTCCCTACTCACATCTTTCCTCTCTATTCTGCCCACACTGCACATCTAGAGTGATGATCCCGGGGAAGATGAGAGAAAGTATTCAGGAACCTTGTTGCAATTAATATTAAAATCACTTTGTTCAATTTCAGATATGTTTCTGGTGGACTCAGAACAGGAACTATTGACAGAAATGAAGTTTCACTAAGATTCACCTGGATTCCTTGCTGACTTGAGCAAAATACTGTCAACTCAGTAACCATGTGAACATCTGAGACCCTGCCCACGGCTGGAGAGAGGTGCTGACTGAATTGAGCTCTGATATTCTGTCAACAACTTTCAGCAGTGTGTTTAGTTTGTCTTCTTGGGAACAAATCCTCTGAGACTTTTTAGTTATCTGGTTAGATTTGCAAATCTGGTCAGTTGGAAGAATTGTTTTCTAGCCTTCTGTCATCTGTTCTACTGTGTTTCTGTCTAAATTTTGTTGTCTATAAGAAAAGCACAGGGAAAGGCCCCTAAACTGTCCTATGGCTGCCCTCAAGAGCTGAGAGTTCAGAAGGACTAGCATTTTGGGGACAAACTTTATCCTTTGGACAAACTATGTGTCAGGACACCATTTCGAAACTTTCAAGGACTTTTTCGTATCTTTGTGAGACAAGAGAGAAATGCTTTATTTTGATTTTAGCCCTGATTGTAGATAATTACTCTTTGTCAATTCCAGAGACTCAAGATCAGACCAGAGCTGTCATCACCCACAACTCTAGCCCTCGTGGGTTCCCCTCCATCTAAAACTGCACACCATCCAGGCCAGTACCTGTGTGCTTCAGCTGTCCTCACTGAAACACAAATGTGCATGCTTATCCCTACAGCTGGCACAATTTTACCAGGGATGATCTGGAATTGCAATGGCCACGTTGGGGAACTTTCAACATAAACAAGATTGTTTACTTGAGAAGCACTTTAGAAGAAAAAGTGAAGAAACTTCCAGAGAGGCAAGCTATTGCCTTGTGTTTCAAAGGGAGATTTTTTTTGTTTAAAGTTGGAGATATCCTCTCCTCTATTTCCATAATTTGGCTTTTAATAAGTGTTGTCTTTTAAATTAGATTAATTGATAAAATCTCCAAGGGTTTAAGCCAATTTTTAACATCACATTTTTAATGTCATATTTCAAAATCTGTTTTTCTACATATAACCTTCTTTCTTCTCTTTTCAGAGGGAACACAACAAGCCTTTTCGGTGCTAATTTCCTATTAATCTGAAGTAAACTCCCTTTCCTCTCTCTCTTTCTCTCTTTTAATCTCATTTTTTTCTCTATTCCCTCTCTTCTCTTCTCCCTTCCCTTTGAAATTAATGATTACCTTATCAAATAAGCCTTTTACTTTCCATGTGCATGTTCTAGGAATACTGACAAACAATGAAAATGTCTGAAAGAAAGAAAAAGTTAATACGCCGTATTTCCTTTCGTGGGCACTGAAAGTATATTTATATAATAGCCTTTAATATGATAATTAAGAAAGAAGAAAAGTGATTATCCTCAAGGTAAAAGAAGATTAAATTTTTGGCATGAATTAGAATCTTTAAAAAACTAATTTAATGTGAAAACTAGCATCAACATAATATTTTGATTTATAAAAGCCTAGAGGTTTTTTTTTTTTTAAATTAAATTAGATTTTCTACATTGGTTGTATGAGTTAAACAAAATTCCAGGATCTCCATGACTTTTTATAATTTAAAATTGTACACAGAGTATTGTATGAATGATAATAATGATTTTCAAAGGCTTAGTTTTCTCTAATTTTTACAATGCTACAAATTATAAGGATTTAACATGTTAACTAAAATTGCAATTTCCGATTCTTAAGTAACTTTAAGATCTTAAGCAAATAATTTACTAATAAATAATCTTTGGATGCCTAGATAAATTCTAAGTAAGAACAAACACTGGTTGTTAAATATAAATTTTAACTTTATTTCATAAAAATGACAATTTTTTTACTTACACATCAAACTTCTTTAAATTGTGCAAAATAAATCATAGTAGACAGGAAAACATTTAAATAACTTTGGTTTTCTCTCTTCTTTCAAGCCTGAACAGGAAAGTTGATTGTTTTGATTAAAGATGATAATTAATGTATATGGTTAGTACAGAGGAATATAAGCATGTATATAGAATAATAAACTGGTTTCTGTTTATTTATTAAGGAAGTTAGAGAAGTTTTCTCCGAGTGCAAATTTGTTATGATACACACATTATTTTATTCAATAGGTTTAATTTTAAAGCTATAGTTAATATTTTAAATTTATTACCTATTTGTGTATTTACATATCTGGTATGCCTAAATGCATACATGTAAAGGCATATCAACAAATTCTTTACTGCAGACTGTTACATGAATAATGTGCATAAAAAAGTAAAACTAGAATTCAGGTCTTCTTAACATATATAATAAGTTATTTTATGTCCATATTGTAAAAATTTCTTTTTGTCAATAAAATATTCCTTTAACTTTTAGTGCTTTTGGCACTTTAAAATAATTTTTTGAAAAATTTCTTGTTTGAAAAAATTTCTTAAAAACTATTGTGGTGTGTTCTTACAGTGTCACCTAAATTATTTCTCAACTGTAGACAATTATGACTTATATTTTATCTCCTTAAACAACGATTTTTGACTTTCCTTTCCCAAATTTAGGCCTCAAGTTTGTAATAAACTATTAATATTTATTTTTGTGTCTAAACTATCTTTAAGTTTATAATAGTAGTTATCGGATAACACAAACTTTGTTTTTTCATCCTATGGATAGAGGGACAATGGGAATAATTAGATTTCAAAATATCCTTTGAAGTTTAATTAATTTAAAATGACCATGAGAGCTCTTTTGTTTATCCAAAGAGTGATAAAAAGCTGATAAATAAAAAGTTGATTTTTTCCAAGTTAAGCTTTTAAGTTTTCAAGGATTATATACTTTTTTGAGTTAAAACAACCGTGTTCACATTTAAGTATACAGTACTATAATAACTATGTATCACATAGCTTTTTCCCCCAGCATTCTAAAATCACAAACCTTTTCCCCTCTTTTCCTTTTTGTCATACAACCAGTTCAGGCTCAATCACATGGGCATCATCAGAGATTTATTGTTTATTTCAGTCTTTCCTTAGACTTAGCAGCTGCACCATGACGTGGCCGTCCTGTGTAAGAACTATAGCACATGCAGTGAGGCGTGTGGACCACTAGTTTTATGGTCTCCACCGAACTTAATAATTTTCCTGCTGTTTTTAAATGACAGAAAAAACTTGGAATTTTCCAGCTAGTCACCTTATCTCTTATGAAGTTGTGTTGGTTTCCCTTCAAATATCATCAAACATTATAGTAACACACTAAACCTAGTTCCCCTCCCTCCTTCATCTATAGAAAAAGAAGCCTGCGATTGGTTATTTCTTCCCCTTGCATGGGCCTTCTAGAGTGTCTCTTGGATATCCCCAGTTTAATTTTGATTGTTGTTGGTTCATACTAAAAGAGAAATACTCAAAGTTTTCAAGTAGGCTATGCTTCAGTGATTTGAATTTATCCTAAAATATAAGCTTTTCAAGAAATAATATAAGTTCAAATGGCTGAATTAATTGCCTTCATTTAGACCTGTCTGCTGGAAAAAGATTAAAGAACGAATACTTACACAATGATATAAAGAATATGATTTTAGATTAGTCCACGGATTCAAAATGCTTTAGAAATAAAGAGATCTCTTGACACTATAAGAACGCCTATAAAATAGACAAAATTAAAGAACCTTGAGATGCTTTGCTGTTGCCTAAGGAGACACCTACAGTAAAAGCAGAATTTAGCAAAACTGTTTCATGATATTTCTACAATAGCAGAGATAAACTAGCAACGATATTAAACCAACATTTCTGGTGTGATTACAAGGCTATTGCCAAGGATGTCCGAATAGGCACCCTATTCATGTCAATACAATCCCAGGTAGAACACAGACAACCAAAGCCTCAAGGCTTCTCTGAGCATTTTCTAGCAGGTCTGTTAATATGTCCTGGCATTGTTTACTCACGGGGTGTGTTAAGACTTTTCTTTGCTGAGTAGCTATGTCTGCGATGGTAGAAAAAAATTGATTAATTCTGTATGTGAGTTACCAATTTGGAAATCCCAACTTGTCTCTCCAGTAATAGAACCACACATTTTACTCTTCCAATTAATAAAGAACTCCAGAGTCTTACTTTTACTTAAAAACTTTGCTGTCCACAAACATCAGTAAAAGTGTTGAGAATTGAAGAAATTCTAGAACTCTCAAATTTTTCAGTGGCTAAGTATTCCATCTTGATAAGATCAAAAGATCAATCTCCTTTAGGACTCATAACTCATCTCCATCTGAGTTTCTAAGAGGCTGCCTCATGTATTTAGGAGGTACTTTTAGTCTTTGATTCTACCCTGTTACCACCTAGTGTGACGACTGCAGGAAAGTAGCATTTCCAAAACACCCACACAAGCAGCCTCTGTGCGCTCTGAAACCTAGATATTTAGTCTTTCACAGAAGACATCAAGGAAAAACTTCTCTAGAAACTTTGTTGGAAGGACTTTACTAAGTACTGTTAACAAGTGATGCAAAATTAAGCCTCCAGTCCTAATCTCGGATTAGAATCTTCACATGCACCCTGGATTCACGTTTTTCAACTAAAATGACATATATTCCCAAATACAGGAAGCCCGTTCCTTTGGGAGACCTCAGAAATTCACCAGAAGAGTTACATAAGTGGACAGCTTTTGTCCAGAACAATGGGACAAACCACTGACTAAAGACACAGCTTTCACACAAGACAGAGCAAAATTAATTTTCTGATTTTTCAGCACTCCTTTTCTCTCCCTTTCCTCATCCAGCCATCTTGGCTGTTATTGTACGTTGGCTATCTCTACTATCTTACATGACCTCCCTAGTCTTCATCCTATTATTTTGGCCCACTATGGTCCTCTCCTACTTAAGTAAAAACAAAACTCCCTGTCAAGCCCTCAGACTATAGCTACTGTTCTTTCTTTTTCTTTTATTTTGTGCGTGTGTGTGTGTGGCAGAGTCTCACTTGGTCACCCTGGGGTTGGGTGCCTTGGCATCATCATAGCTCCCAACAACCTCTACTCAAGTGATCCTCCTGCCTCAGCCTCCTGAGTAGCTGGGATACAGGCACCCACCACAATGCATGGCTAGTTTCTTCTATTTTCACAGAGATGTTCAGGCTGGTCTGGAACTCCTGAGCTCAGGCCATCCTCCCACTTTGGCCTCTCAGCATGCTAGAATTACAGGCATGAGCCACTGTGTCTGGCTGGTTACTAATAAGTTTTAAAAAAAAATTTAGAACATAAATTCTCTTCTACCTATCCCTTTTGATATTTGCTTCCCTCACATAATGAATTCTAAATTTTGGTCTTAAAAAATTGTACATTGACCCTGTGTCAACAAAACACTTCCGATGGGGTCCTTACAACCCTGTTGGTGATACGTAGCCCTTCAGGAGTCAGAACAAAGATCCAGCATATCTTGGATAAAAATGCTTTATTCCTTCATAGATACTCCAGTCTGCTTTGTAGGACCTGTTTGACTCTTCTGAAGGCATCCACCCCCCTTCAGTGACACATCCACACCACAGAAAGGAAAAAGTTCATTCCTGTTGTGATCAATGATTCTTAAATTCTCAGTGTCAGTACAGCCTGCCCTACTAGGACAATGCTTCTTATTTGGACCCACCTGCCACACACTGACTCATCCTGTGTATTCAGGAAAATGAATAGAGAATTTCAAGTGCTTAAAACTACCACTCTAATAAATCATCTTTCCCTAAAGTGAATACAAAGAAACTTCCAAAAGAGGTAAGCACAGATTTCTTGAGACAACTGACTCACTCTGTTATATGCTGTGTGTGTGATAGTCAAGGGTTGTCCAGATAGGCAGAATCAATAGGATGTTATAGATAGATAGGAGATAGATAGATAGATAGACAGACAGAGATATACAACAGGAGATTTATTAGGGAAACTGGTTTATGCAATTATGGAGGCTGAGAGGTCTCATGACAGGCCATCCATAAGCTGGAGCATCTCTGGGATGCTGATAGTGTGGCTCAGTCCGAGTTCAAAGGCCTTGGAACGAGGAAAGCTGATGGTGTAATTGACAGTCTCAGGCTGAAAGCATGAGAATCTGAGGCCCTGGGAGAGCCTGGAGTTCTAATGCCCCAGAGCAGGACGAGGAGTGTCCCCGTGTCAGGAGAGAGAGCAAATCCTTTTCTCGCCTGCTCTATTTGGGCCCCCAGCTAACTGGATTCTGCCCACCCACAATGGGGTGATTCCCCCCACCCCCCCCCCCGCCCCAACCATCAACTTGCACGATAATCTGCTCTGGAAACACCTCGCAAATGTTCACAGAAGCAACAGGTATTCCTGAAGCCAGTCTAGTCAACACCTAAAATGAACCATCACACCATGTGCACAATGTCTACCGTGGCTAGGAAGCGCAACTGGAAAGGGTCCTCCAAAACATGTCCCTGATGCTGGCAAAGTTAACTATACACCTTTTGCTCTGGAAATTCATGGGGCAGAGTTGTCTTGGATAATCACATAACACCTAACTTCTTAGCTACTCAAAGGCAAATTTATGCTAAAGTAAACAATTTTGTGGTACCTGCATGCAAACTACAGAAAAACCCATGATATGGGGGAAAGCTTCCTGGATGTCTAGAAAAGAAGAGGTAGATTTTGGGGGACATGTTTTCATTACCTGGGTGTGATAATCTGGGTCCCTGTTTCAGAGGCTGTCATACAATAACCATGTTTGTTTCTACAAAGTCCTGATTCCTTGAATCCTACCTTCAAATTACCTAGTAGCATCCTACAATTCCTTTGTAACACTTCCTTCCTGAGACAATCCAATTTCCAATGGTGTATATTTTCCCTGGATACAAGAAGTCCATAAATCCAACTTTGTTTTACTTACTGATATATTCCCAGTGGCTTTAGTCTAGAAGACATTGACCCTGAGAACCCACATAATGATATAAAGAATAAAAGAGGTATGGCAAAGAAAAGCATGAGTTAAATTAACCTATCCAAAGAGATGATGGTTTACAAATATTATTTCTGATGCTGCAAGGATGTTTTTCAATTCTCCTTCAGAGACCTACGTGACGATGTTAACTAAAAATATGATTGGCACATAAAAGGATATCAAAACAAACAAACAAAAAGGATCTTTTTTCCTTTAATCTAACACTTCCCACAATGTCTTCCACAGAACATGAATCCCATGAGACCCTCTGTATAAACAAAAACTCCAAGGGGAAAATCAGCCTAAGAACTACAGCAAGCTTCAGTTTCCCTGTCTTGGAGATTCATGATGCCTTCAAGGTTCTATGTGGTTCTGTAGAAAAAAAAAAGAAGCCCAATTTATATAGAATTTCTCTCCCTTCTTTTGACCCTGAAAACTTTTTTGCACATGAACACAGGGTAACATCTTATAGAAGTAATGTTCTATACAATCTCACTTGGAAAAATGCTGAAGTGATTATATAGTCTGCCTGGAATATGATTTTTGACAGAAAAGAGAGGGGCTCTTTACCTAATGTTTCAAATTTGCCAGCAAGGGAGTAAGGCAGAGTGGGGTCCGGGTGCTTGGACCCAGGCAGCTCTAAGCCCACACTACTGGGTAAGTTAGCACCTCTGAGCACCACTTACCTTATCTGCAAAACGGAGATTGTACTGGTTTCCCAGGGCTACCTTAACCATGTACCACAAACTGGGTGGCTTAAAACAACAGAAATGTATTCCCTCTTGGAATTCTGGAGGTTGCAAGTCTGAAACCCAGCTGTCAGCAGGGCCGCACTTCCTGCGAAGGCTCTGGGAAAGAACCCTCCCTGTGTCTTCTGGTCTCTGGTGGTCACCAGCAATTTTTGGCTTGTAGACACCTCACTTAAATCTCTTGACTCTCTCGTGACATGGCACTATCCCTCTATGTCTTCTCCTTGTCTTATAAGGACACCAGTCTTACTGGGCTTAGCGCCCACATTCCAGTCTGACCTCATGTTAACATTACATCTGCAGAAATCCTACTTCTAAATAAAGTCAAATTCACAAGTATGTGAGGTTAGGACCCGGATGAACTGAACTACAGTGGAAATGTGTAATATCTGTCTCATAGAGTTGTTGTAAGGATTACATGAGAAGCAGAAAGAGTGTGAACTTCACAGTGTTCTGGGCACGGAGTGCTCCCCACCTGCTCTGGCCTCGTGGATGAATGTAGGAATGATCCAGCTTCAACACTTGACATCCCATTGGCCATCAGGGATGAGTTGATGACATCAACTCTTGCATTCCCAGGGTGTGAGAAGTAGATTCCTTGATGCTCCCTAGAAAGGCACACCCTTCAGAAACCCTGCTTACTCTCAGATTGCCCTGAGATATTTCTTATCAAAAGCTCTCAAGACTGCTTTGCTCCTTTGCTGTGACCCATTCTTTCCTTCCAGGGAGCCCTCTGATAACCTATGTGCTTAGCCAAGTCTTTCTGGAAAATGGGCTGCAAATTATGAACCGGAAGAATCCAGTAAAGTGAAAGTAGAATACCCCATTATAATCTCCATTATAAACTTATAAATCAGAATTTGTGGTTAACATTTAGTCCCCTGTGAGTTTTGTGGACATAATTTTATTTCTTGACAACCGCTAGGATGAAATTTCTCATATGCAAAGCCTATGTCTGAGATGACCCCCTGGGGCCTTGGTTCTGATCACATGGATAATGGTTCTCTCCTTCTCATCTATCTCAGCAGCACATCTGAGGTTTCCAGCTTAGGTTTTCAAGAGAATGGCAAGGCCATCAGCTATAGAGGGGAGTGTGCACTTCAGAGCTCAGGAGGCAGGTCAGGGCTGTAGCTACAGTTAAGGGAAACAGTCACACAGAGGCTGGATTTCTGCAAGCCTTACTCAGAAATGGGAATACAGCAAAGAGAGAAGTTTGGAGACAGTGTCTCATCTCAGTGTTATGGTGAACTAAAATTGCTGTCAGTTGGCAGGGTCAGCACAGGAGGACTAAGTGGAGAAACAGAAGGAACTCAGGTGGAATGCCAGGAGGGCATACAGGCAGCATGCCTTAGCCAACTCATGGCACAAATGTGGAGTTGGATTAATGTCACGATTTTGTGTCAGCTCTGGATGGGAGGGACACTAGAACCAGAGTTAATACACAAGAGTCTACAGGCCTATGAGGCAAGGCAAGGGAAATAAGACTGGGATGGCACTAGACAGAGGAATTTTCATGGGAATGTCCTATTACACGTGGTCCTTTTTTGGCAAAGACAGGGTCCTGTCCATTCACATGGCCATGAAGAACCCACATTGGTCTTAAAGAACCTGACTTTGGAGCCAAGATTCTATGTAAGAGACCAGAGAAGGGCCTAAAAAAGTAGAAATAGACCTGAAAACAATCAAGTCCTTAAACTCTTACTGTGAATATGACCACTTGTCCATATCAAGACCAGTAGGAGACTGTGGACTGTAGTGAGAAGGGCAGCCCAGTGGGGCTGGGGTCCAGCCTGGATTCCTCCCTTGCTGGGGTGTGGCAAGCCTTCAGGGAAACCATCAGCTACAGATGCTAGGGGAGTGTCTCGTACCACTGGCACGACATGGTATCCAGCAGGCATGACCACAGACAAGAGGCCATCAAAAAAGATGGTAAGAGGTGGTCCTCCAAGGATTTGAGAAGTGGATCAACAAACAGACCCCAGCATGAAGGAGTCTTTGAGCAACTGGGGAGGCAGAATCTCCCAGCATGTCAGTCTGCATACAGCAAGGCCCTTACTGCCAGCCACCGCTTGAGGGGGGACTTTGAACCTAGGAGGAGGCCTGGCCACTGAGTCCCAGAGAGCCTGGGTTTTGGGCACAGCCTTAGGCACAGAGACTCCTACTGAGGATGCCAAGACAGGGGTCTATTCCCCTAATGAGCTGGGAACTAAATCTCAGGAACAAGAGAGAAGCCTAATTTTAGAATCAGGGCACAAGATCAGGATCAGATCAACACCAAGGGTGACCCTGAATCCCACAGTTAGTTCAGTTCCTTTGCCTGAATTTGGGGTTGGTTCAAGGCCCACAAGGGGCTTGCTAGGGGTGGGGGTGGGGTGGAAGTGGTCCATGGTTGTCAAGAAGACCCAGCTGTAGGGAGAAGATAACCACAGAAGCTGGGGGCTTTGATACCTTGAGCATCTTATTCCCTAGAAAGCAAAAGAAAGAAAATACATAAACACCTTTTCTAGAAACCTCACATAGCTAAGAGCCACTAGCAAAATGCAGGACCAGCCCAGATCCACAATTCCATTAAGTTCAACAATTTCACCTGAGAAACCTTTAAAATATTTTGATTGTTCCTTCCTGCCCATATAAATCATTCATCTACATCACACTGCACCCTTTCCCTAGACTGTTAAAAAAAAAAAAAAATTAGGAGGAGGAAAAAAGAAAGAAAAAAAAAAAAAAGGAAGAAAGGGAAAAAAGAAATCTCTTGCTAGATGACTGTAAAATTCAGCCAGACCACTTACATTCATGACAGGAAGCAGAGAAATATACAAAGAGGTAAATTCAAGGGAAACTGGGAAATAATTTGACAGCATAATTTCCACTGCCTTAATGGGAGAGCAGTGAGCACAGTTTATGTTCTGAAAGGGGGCGCCAGACAAAGGAAGAGATTACAACTTCATCTCCTGTAGCTTTCCTGGTAATTAAACAACAATGAAGGAACAGAGAGCAAGCAGATGGGGATCCCATGTTTGAGTTAGACGAAAACCAAACACTCTGTGAGACCAGTTAAAATCTCATGAGTATGAATGGCTTATGTTGACACTTTGAATGTTTTCATGGTCATAGCAACTGTTTAAAACCTCACAGAAGTTAATTTCATTTATACTTGGAAAAAATATCTGTGAGAAATTCTCATGGGTCATTAGACATTGACCTTGTGGGGCTGTGAACCCTGTCCCTGCACCCCACTGTTGATACCAACCACGGCCCAGCCCACAGGTGTGACACTCCAGTTCTTAGAGGCAGGACCCAAAGCCCAAGGCCCTCAGACACAGGGCTTCAGACACACCGGCAATGCAGTGAGCCTGTGCAATCAGATGCCCTGCTGCCCTGATGCTGCGCTAAGTTACTGAAGAGCAAATCATCTCCAAGACTAGCGGATGGCGCAGTATGTGTCCCCTTTACAAAGATCTGCGGACAGATTTTGGGCAGAGCAGCCCTGAGGCAGATGCAGCACCTGGCCTGGCCAAGGGGAGGGAGGTGGCATCTCCCTGCTTGCTGCTATTTGGCATTCGGAGCTCCTGCTTGGCCACTGAATCTGGGACTTGGACCTCCATGTTGCAAACTCTTGTGGAAATCACATCAGGCCCTTGGTTGCTGGATGACATCTGCCATCCCCATTGTTCCTTGCTTCCCACCCTCCTGTCTTGCTGCACCCTTCTGAGGGCTCTGTGGAGGGGCACTTCCTGTCTGCGCGCTCAGTCTCCAGCTGCAGCCTCTTCTGCCTCCCAGCAGGGGCAGCTGCGCCCGGTGCTGGGCACCCTCGGAGCCAGCGCTCCTCACGTACAGGGTACAGGCATCAACTCATTTAATGCACACAAGCCCTCGGTGCACTCACTTGCTAACAGCCGTGGTTCCCTGATTTACTTATATGATAAATGAGAAGACTAAAGTGCAGAGACACGGGACCGCTGTGTGCCCAAGTTCCCTCATCAGTTAGTGGTGAGAAGAGGCCTGACCTCAGCTGTCAGCTCCCAGTCACAACACAGTCCTGCTCCTTTGAGCCTCCCATGTACACAATGGTGGAGAAAACACCATGATCTAAAGGCACCTCCAGGGTGAGTCAGATAAGCTAACAGGACAAAGCCCTGTGAGAGAAGGCCCAACAGAAAGAAATGTAAACCGGGCCTGGGAACAGCGCACAGGAGGGACGGTGGCTGGCCTGGAGGGACAAGGGAGCTTCTTAAAGATCTAAGGAGAGAGTCCGAGGTTCCAGACAGCAGACTGGATGTATGAGGCTGCCAGGGGAGCACATGGCGCGTTAGGGCGAGTGCAGTCATACCAGACGGTCTAGGCGATGTGGGGCAGGGAGGATGGGCTGGCAGAGGCCGTGTGAGGGGGCCTCTCTCCACACTAAGGGGTTGGGGTTTCATCCTGAGGGCGGTGAGACGCCCCTAAAGGTGAGCAGCACCCTGGTATGAGCAGTCAGATGGGTAGTGGAGCTCTTGTGATCCAGGGCAGAGCAGGCAGACAGACCTGGGCAGTGCTGACGGGACAGTGGGAGGCCTGGATGTGGAAGGTCAGGGAACAGGGGGTCAAACATCCACCAAGTATTTTGGGAGGGGAGTGGTGCCTTTCACTGATAAAAGGGACACAGAAGAAGATGCTGTATGGGGGAAGAAATCTGGAGATCTTAACAGCAAGGTTTTAGGAAAAAGGGAGACAGAACTGTCCACTGCCCTGGGGAGCTGGGTGGAGAAGCTGGGACAGCCTGAGTGCCTGGGACCATCTGCTCCCGATGGTGACAGAAGCCAGGGGAGGGGAATATTCCATGGGAGTGTGATAGTGGAGCAGGTGAGGGGTTCAGGATGCCCCAGGGATGTGGACTACAGGGGGACAGGCAGATAGGACTGGTTTGGAGAGATGGTGAGAACGCTGGCCGAGGGCGGAGAGGGGGACGGGACAGGCTTGGTGCTGAGGAGGTGAAGAGGGAGCTGCCTTACAGGGAGGGAGTCAATGGGATGAAAAGGTACCAGGGAACTGGGCAGTAAAAGGCCGTTGGAGATTGCAGGGTGATGTGGAATGTGGGGGCAGGGAGCTGAGACAGCAGCAGCAGGGGAGGGCTGCCCTCCAGTTGGGCAGAAGCTGTGAAGGACCTGCTGCTGGAGGGGGTGAGTCCGGGAGGGAAGATGTGCCCTCTTCTCCCTGGGTCACCTGGCGTCCTACACTCAGCCCCTTTCCCTCACGTGACTTCAGCCTTTACCCTGCTCCTCTCTCTCCCTCTCCCTTCACACGTCGTGTTCCTGGGCCATGGTTATACCCAGAGACCTGGCTGGACTCCAAACCTCCTGCTTTCTAGCTGTGTATCCTCTGCTCTCTTAGCTTCCTTATCTTTAGAACAAGTCTAATGAAGCCAGTACCTTAGCACTCTTCGGAGTCTTATTTATTTATTTATTTATTTATTTATTTATTTATTTATTTATTTATTGAGAAAGAGTCTTACTCTGCACCCTGGGCAGAGTGCCATGGTATCACTCACACACTCACAGCAACTTCAAACTCTTGGGCTCAAGTGATCCTCTGGCCTCAGCCTCCCAAGTAGCTGGGACTACAGGCACCTGCCACGATGGCTAGTCTTTCTATTTTAGTAGAGATGGGGGTCTTGCTCTTGCTCAGGCTGGTCTCCAGCTCCTGAGCTCCTGATCCTCCCACCTTGGCCTTCCACAGTGCTAGGATTATAGGTGTGAGCCACCACCCCTGGCCTGCTTTTTTTTTTTAAAAAATTTTTTCTATTTTTTCTTTTTTTTAACTTCAAATTAATATGAGGGTACAAATTTTTAGGTTACATTGTTTTCACTTCTAAGGTAAAGTTCAAGTAGTTGTTGAGCCCTTTGCTTAAGAGGCTGCTGCACAACTTCCCATTGTGCACATTAGAGGGAATCCAGCCACTCTTCCCCTTCCTCCTCTCCCCTCTCCCCTGCTAGATTATATTTATGTTTTTATCACTGTGTAGGTGTGTAGTTGTTTATATATTGGCTTCACATTAGTATTGAGTATATTGGATTTTTTTCCCCATTCTTGAGATACCTTTACGTAGAAGAATGTGTTTCAACTCCATCCAGGTAAACACAAAAGATGTAAAGTTTCCATCTTTTCTATGGCTGCATAGTATTCCATGGTATACATATACCACAATTTGTTAATCTATTCATGGGTTGATGGGCATTTGGGCTGCTTCCACGACTTGGTAATTGTGAATTGAGCTGCTATAATCATTCTGGTGCAAATGTCTTTGTGGTAAAATAATTTTTGTTTTTTTGGGTAAATGCCTAGTAATGGAATTGCAGGATCAAATGGAAGGTCAACTTTTAGTTTTTTAGGAATTCTCCATACTTCTTTCCATAAAGGTGGTATTAGAACTTACAATCCCACCAGCTATGTGGAAGTGTTCCCTTCTCTCCATATGCACAGCAACATCTGCCGATTTGGTGGTGGTGGGGATATTCTCACTGGTGGTAGGTGATATCTCAGAGTGGTTTTGATTTGCATTTCTTTGATGATTAAAGATGATGAGCATTTTTTCATGTGTTTCTTGGTCATTCAACTGCTGTCTTTAGATAAGTTTCTATTCAAGTCTCTCTTGCCCATGTAAGTGTTTAAACCTTTTGAGTTTGGAATGAGCATGTGTGTTGGCTGTTGCACACCCTCTGCACACAGGTGGTCACATGTTAGTGTCCTCCTCTCCTTACTTAACTCTGTGGCCTCTGAAAGGCCGTCCCATTTCTCCTTGTCACTGGACACCAAACACCCTAAACCAGTGGGCTCCTTGCTGCCATTTCCCTCTCTCTTCTTCCTTTTCCTAATCTCCAGCAGTCTGGCCGCCCTGCCCCAGCCTGTCCACCCCTGATGAGACCTGCTGATCTCACAGACTAAGACCATGAGGTCACCTGTTCTGCACCAGCCTGTTCCACTGGTCTTGGCTCAAACTTCCTTCTCGGTGGCTCTGTAGAATGTGATCCTTACACCTGTGAAACCTCCACTTCTCTGTCTCTTGCAGCTCTGGAGCTCTAGCATCAATTCATCTTCACCTTACCATGGCCACCGCACTGGAGCCACCCCACTGGAGCCCCACTGCGTGCCCCAGATCATGCCCCCCAGATCCCCTCACAGGGTTACCCTCCCTGGGGACTCTGCCCCATCTCGCTGCCTCCAAGATACACCTTTTGATGCATCTCATTTTCATCTAGTAATGTGCAAGTCATTTTTTTCTCAGTTATCTCATTTACTCTACTTGACTGTCACAATAGGCTAACTTGGCATTATTAATCTCAAGTTTACAAATAAATAAAACATGAGAAACTGGGAGAACTGAAGTGGCTCTTCCTGATCTATATTCACACACTTTTAGTAGTCCACAAGATGATCTGACTTGGAGATTTTGCCTCTGCCTCAGACCTTACCTGAATTTATCCATCTCCTCAAACTGATCCCACTTAGCTGCTGACCACAACTGGGGTGATTTCTCTAGTTCTTTCTTTTATACTTCATACCCAAACAAATGGCAGAGTTATCTCTGATGTTTTTACATGATTTTTTTTTTTGTATTTTATCCTTATTCTATGTGTAAATTATCACCCTGGTCACCTCAGACTTTATTGGCTGATGCCAGAAACCATAGCATCTTTTGCTTACAGAGACTTCCCCAGTTAAACTGTACTCTGTTGCTAGATTTAACCAATTAAAATGCCATCTCCGTTTTACTGTGAGCCTATCAGACCAAATGCAAATTCCTCAACCAGAAATGTAAGACTTTCTGCAACTGGACCCCGCTGTGTTCCCAAATGAGAGTCAGCAGCAGTTAGTGGAGCCTGCAGCAAGGTGGTAGGTGGTGGGAAGGACGCACAGGTTTGGGTCCTGGGCTGCCACTTTCTAACTGAGTAGACATATCCCTCAGCCTCTGGGGAAGCTCATCTGTAAGATGGGGATACCGATGCCCTCTGATCCCATTTTTGAAGGACCAAATGTAACACTACACCTAAAGGTACCCAGAAGACTGTGATTCTGCTGTTACCACTGTTACTGTTTTTATGGCTCTTCAAGCCCAGGCAACCCAGGCTTGGATTTGTGCTTTTCTAAGCACATTTCTGTGCCTTCCATGGAACAGAAACTCTTTCTGGCCTCTGACCCACCTCTTACTTCCTTTTCCCCTCTTCCTCACCTGCTAGGTGCTGACTCTCACCAAGCCAAGCCCTCTTATTGTCCAGCATGTGCATCGCCTCCTGTACGTCACCTCACCCAGCCAGAACTTCCCACAGCCTCTCTCCCCTGCCACTCCTTCGGCACTTGTGGGTGCACTGCTGCAGCCTCACACTGGCTCTTCACAGGCGGTGGGTGATACTGGGACGGGCATGTCATGTGGGCTTCTCCAGAGCGTCAGGCTCGCTGCAGGAGGAACGATCTTCTACTGACTCTGCATATCCTATTCTGTCGAGTGCAATTTGATGAGACCTGTGTACTCATCAGTACACAGTGAGTGTTGCTCTGATATATATATATATACTCTTATAGCACATGTGGGACATGGAGCCGTGGGATTTGATGGTCCAGCTAAATGTGAGGCTCCATTAGGCTTTTTCTTCTTCTTGCATTTGTCTAACCACCTTGTCATTATAGGTTTGAATTCTCCATAGTCAGAGGCCTTAGTATGCCCCCTGCAGTTTTCAGCTGTCCGGCTCCTCATTTTAGCTAAGTGCTTCGGAGCATAACCGCATTTTAGCTCCCAGAGCTACTGCACACTTGCAGCCACCGGGAATTCCTTCGGTGGTTCACAGAACCATTCCCAGGACAGAGTAAGTGTAAGGTAATAGGGTCAAGTCTGCTACTAAGAAGCTGTGAGGCTTGGGGAAGTGACTCACCCCCTTTGCGCCCCAGTTTCCTCACCTAGAAATGGCATGCTGATGGGAGGGATGTCCTACAGGAGGAGCACTCAGTGATGGAACTATTACTAGCAAACCACAAATCTGAGACTTAGAAACAGTATGAAGGAGGCAAAATTTTCTCAGGGAATTAATAAAAACAAGGGCTTAGAGATGATTTAATGATCAAAATAACAATGAGAGGCCTGAGAGGGGCTGCTCTCGGCTGCAGGAAAGCAGCTGCAGGCCACAGAGAATGAAGCTCAGGACTCAGCACTTGACCGGCTTGTGGACTAGATCTGAGATCTGGGCAGGTGACTTTAACACCCTGTGCCTAGCTCCTTATCAGTGAAGTGAGGATAACACTAGTGATAGCCCTTGTTCCACAGGGCTGTTGTGAGGACAAAGTGAGATGAGGTGTGAATGGCACCAGGACAGGGTCCGGACCAGAGAAGGCGCTATGCATGTGTGTGTGTGTGCATGTTTCTGTGTATGTGTGTGTATGTGTGTCTATGTATGTGTGTATATGTGTGTGTATGTTTCTATGTGTGTGTATGTGTGTGTGTCTATGTATGCATGTGTATGTGTGTCTACGTGTGTTTCTATGTCTGTGTGTGTGTATGTGTCTATGTATGTGTGTGTGTGTTGGCTACTGTCACTCAAGGGCTCACAGAGTTGGTTCCCTAAAGTTGTCCAGAAAGGATTCTACAACATATTTGTCGAGTACATAGCCCAGAGGCTCTGAAGTGCTAAACTAATGTAGCCCCTCAAAACAGAGGAGTATATTGAGGGTCTGTTTTTAAAGTCTGAGCTGCTACCTCAGAGCTTAGCTGTAACCCTCCAGAGTCACATAGAAATGTGAAGCTTTCTAGACCTTTTTGGCCTCTCGGGAATGGTCTTCTGCTTTCAGAATTTTTTTTTTAAAGGGATAAAGAGCATTAAGTTCTTGCAAATCAAAACAGAAATACGGATAAAAATAACCAAGCTGACAATGTTTTCTGAACAAGGAACTGAGCTGATCTCTAAGCTTCTGGAGTAAGTGGGGTGGAGGGTGTGAGCCTCACAGGACTGTTTCCATGTGCTCAGCACCTCGGAGAATTCCACCACGCATGCTGATTCTTCCTGCACCCTGTCACCCCCAAAGACTTAGAAAGCCCAAAGTGCAAGTCACTTCTTGGACCACCAGGCTGATGACCCTTTGCTTTCTGAATACCACTCACTGCCACACATGGCCTAACTGGGGAGTCAACAGCTTGGCCCACCAGTGAAATGTTTGCTGGCAATCTGCTCTGAATGAGTAACTGTTAACAGGCATCTATGGCACTGGAAATCCCCTGCAGAGATTCTCTCCAGCAGCTGCAGGACAGGGAGGGACCTGACAGTTTTCCCTGCAGGGACACTGAACTGAGGCTGGAGTGGTTTTATTTTTTCATTTTTGCCCTCCTCTTAGGAGTTCTTTTAAGATGCCAATTTGAAAGTCTCAAAGCTTGTAAGTTCTTCTCCTCTTGGATCCCAACAAAATAGAGGCTGACTGGCTCTGAAGCTCATGGGACTCAGATTTCTGGGTGTGTTGGAGCTCTGAGGAGCTGTCTCTGAAAGTGCTGTTTTCTTGCAGGGAGAAGATCTGCATAAACCTCACGGTAAGGGTGGGGTGGCTTTAACCTCAGTCCCATACAAAAGTGGAGGTGAGGAGCTGACCTTCCCAGAGCTGTTTTTGCATCTGGTCAAGGCAGACAACTACCCATGGGAAAACAAACCACGGGTGGGGTTAGTCTCTGAATACCCCCCACTGGCATGTGACTGATTTATTAATAGACTGGGCATTATAAGGGAGAGACTGCTCAGTGCACTGGCTATGGCAACTGAGTGTACTGGTGGCATACCAGTGGGGGCTCTGGGACTGGCCCCACCCGTGGTTTATTTTTGCAAGTACACTTGTCCAGCTTAACCAGATGTTCAAAAATTGCTTCTGTGGGGCCAGTTCCTGAACCCTCCCCCTCGTTCTGCGACAGTAATAGTAAATAGTTGGCTTCTTTTATAAGTAGATTTTTCTGCCTCTCTTCTCCATCTCTCCTCAGATTCCTCAGAAACCCACCAGGATTGGGGAGAGGGGGTGTTGGGGAAGTCAGGATGTTGGGGATTTTGGCCATGAATTGATCTCTCTGACCTGCCTGCTGACTAAATCCCAGAATGGTCAGAAAAAGTTCAGAAATACACAAAATGATTCCTGAACTTTATTATCTTCATTTCCTGTTTTAGTTCCAAAGTCCAGACATGCCATATTGCATAATATTAAGTTCTCTAATTAGAACATAGTAATTGGGTTGCCAACTTTTCAGTAATTTCTCCCAGCTACCGATTTACACCCTTCAGTTTGTATCTGCCACCTCCTTTTTCTGGAACTTTCTCTGGCTCCTGAAAACTCATGGGAACCACTTGCCTAAGGCTGCTGGGCGTTCTTGAACCATCCACCATTAGGCTAGCGGGGGTGGGGCGGGGTGTGCAGCATGCGCTGACTGCGGCCTTTTTCCACTGAAAGAAGAAGTATGTCCAGACCACAGGATGTGACATCTTCTACCACATGTACAGGGACAGACAGAAAAGGGACTCCCCAAGAAGATATGTATTGGCAGAGCCACAGTCAGGGCAAAGATCTGCATGGGTGAAAAAATGACAGCTGGGAAAGTGTCTGTGTGGCCAGCACATCAGACCGGGCAGCTGACAGCACTGGACTGAGGTTTAGCAACAGCTGTCTTTTTTCTATTTTTTGTGACAAACTCCCCCCCCCCCATTGTCTTGATTAGTCTGTTTGCACATTGTCCATTGAAATTCATTGAGAATTTTCCTGTGCCAAAAGATGCTTGTGGATGACAGACACATTTACTATCAACCACCCCCTTAAAACTGGAGACCTTTCACCACTTCATTCTTTCTTGCATTGTTTGGAGGTGACAAATGCTCCTAGAAAAACTACTTATCCCCCGGGTTATAGCAGGGCTGAAGCCCAACAGAAGGTAGAGTCCAAGCACGGGAGAGGATGCCTCTGCCTCCAAGAACAAGTACATGGTATTATCTCAAACACCCTTTTTCCTCCCTCTGTCTTTGTTAAATCTGCTTTTGTTTCTTTCTCTAATAGTCTCTAAAAGCTAGCTTCTCTTTCTTATCTATCCACACTAACATTCAGCCCTAACAATAAACCAACAGAAATTCAACACAAAGAAAACATGTTTGGGGGGCTCTGAAGTGCTTGGAGATATGACTTAATTTTTGTTTGAAAGAAATATTATTATTTTAGAGATGGGGTCTTGCTATGTTGGCCAGGCTGGCCCTGAAATCCTGCGCTGAAGTGATCCTCTCACCTGTAGCAAGGACTACATGTCACTATACCCAGCTTGAAAACATTATTATTATTACTTTTTTATAGCTCTTAATATTTATTTCATCTTATTATTTTTTATTTCAGATCAAGATGAGGGTACAAATGATCAGGTTACAATGTTTGCATTTGTTAGGTAAGATCCCTATTGTGGTTGTGTCCCCCACCTGGGAGGAGTGCCATATACCCTTATATTGTGCCCATTAGGTGGGAGCACAATCCCTCTCCCTCAAATCTTCCCCCTCCCTCCTCCCAACTTGAATTGAATTGAGTTTTTCTCTAATGTGGGTGTGTATTAGTTCATCTACTGGCTTCATATTAGTATTGAGTACACTGGGTAATTGCTCTTCCTTTCTTGTGATGCTTTACTAAGAAGAATGTGTTTCAACTCTATCACAGTTAATATAAAAGATGTAAAGTCTCCATCTTTTTATGTCTGAATAGTTTTCCATGGGATACATACACCACAGCTTGTGAATCCATTCATGGGTTGGTGGGCACTTCTATAGTGATTGTAAATTGAGCTGAGATGAACAATCTAGTGCAAACATCCTTATGATAAAATGACTTTTTTTCTTCTGGGTAGATGCTTAATAATGGGATTGAGGGATCAAATGGAAGGTCTATTTTGAGTTCTTTGAGGATTCTCCATACTTCTCTCCAAAGAGGCTGTATTAGTTTGAGGTCCCACCAATAGTGTAAAAGTCTTCCCTTCTCTCCATATCTGTGCGTAGCTTTGGGACTTTGTGATGTGGGCCATTCTCACAGGGTTGGGTAATATCTCATGGTGGTTTTGATTTGCATTTCTCTGATGATTAGGGATGAGGGTTTTTTCATGTGTTTGTTAGCCATTCGTCTGTCTTCCTCAGACAAGGTTCTGTTCATGTCTCTTGCTCAGTGATAGATTGGATTGTTTGGTCTTTTTTTATTAATTAATTAGAGTTCTCTGTAGATTCTAGTTATCAACCTTTTGTCAGATTTGTGACATGCACATATCTTTTCCCATTTTGAAGGTTGTCTGTTTGCTTTAATTGTTTTGTCTTTAGCTGTGCAGAAGCTTTTCAGCTTAATTAAGTCCCATTTGTTTATTTTTGTTGTTGTGATTGCCCATGAAGTATTTTCTTTTAGGATTTTTATCATTTAATGTCTTAGGTTTAAATATTTTAATCCATTTGGAGTAAATTCTTGTAAGTGGTGAGAAGCAGTGTTTTTCATGTGACTGTCCAATTCTCCCATCACCATTTATTGAATAGAGATGATTCCTTTCCCCAGTGTATGCTTTTGTTTGGTTTATTGAAGATCAGATAGCAATAAGAGACTAGTTTTATCTCAGGTTTTATTCTGTTCCATATGTCTATGTCTCTATTTTTGTGCCAAGACCATGCTGTTTTGATTACTGTGGACTTGTAATATAACTTAAAGTCTGGTAGAGTGATACCTCTGGTTTTGATTTTATTATTAAGAATAGCCTTGGCTGCACAGGGTTTTATTCTAGTTCTAGACAAAACAATGATATATATATATGTATATATATATATTTTAAGACACAGGGTATTGCTCTGTCGCCCTGGCTGGACTGCAATAGTAAGATCATAGCTCACTGTAGCCTCAGCCTCCCTAGTAAAAGCATTATTTTGATGAAATATTTTCTTCTCCTTGGTTCTTTAAACTTTCCTTAGCCTTAATTAATATAACATGAGTCTATAATGCTGATTATGGGTTTAATTTTATCAAAAAATCTTAACATTTTTGTCCTTTTCTAATGTATTTCACCAGTGTATTAAGGACAATTGGAAGTGGTCTGTTATTAACCTGGTGTGTGACCTGAGTAAGGCACAGAACTTTTCTGTATCTGAGTCTCTTATTTCCAAATCTGATTTCAACAAGTGTCATTCCAGAGACATTGTCCTCTTCATCCCATATATTCCTACTTACTGGTCAGGGTCAGGAACCTCCTTGTCCATCGTCAAGGTGACTAAATGACACTAGTCGGGGGCTCTACAGGAGCCCAGTTATTCAAATTAAAATTCCTTCTTTCTCTTTTCTCTACCCAGGCATTCCACATTCCAATTTTTGCTTCTCAGAGCAAGGAATGACATGCACAGGTAGCTTGTCAACCATCTGTGTTTCCTAAAATGATAGAGAGGCACTGCAATATCATAGAAAACCTTTGGAAGAAATCCCAACTGGATCCAAATTCTAGCTTTACCCTGACTGTGTGGCTGTGTGGCTGTCAGCAAGTAACCAAGCACCTGGTGTTACTGAGTGGACCCAGGGCAGTGGCACTGCCTATAGCCTGGAGCACAGCTGCACTGTGTGCACATGGTACACGTTCCTTGAGCTGCCACCTCTGCCGCCAGCAGCACAGGGACAGTGGGTGTCTGGCTAGAACCAAGTGGGCAGGAAGCAAAGGCAAGCATGGGCTCACCTCCTCCCCCAAATCATCCTGTAGTCCTGGGTCTCCTCCGTGACAGATCTGGTCCTCGGTCTCATTACCCAACAGCCTCCACCAGCTCCATTCTTCTGCCTCAGGGGTCAGCTCAAGACAGAGCTAGTACAGGACACCTGGGCAATAGGCACAGCCTCCACATGGATCCAACCACACTTTTGCTGTTCTCAAATCAGTCTTCACACAGGGGCCAGACTTGTCTTCCCAAAATGCTCCTGTGAGCATGTCACTCTTCTGCTTACAACCTATCACCACAGAATAAAGTTCACGTTCAGGTTCCTCACAGTATGGGTCTTGTTATCCAGCATCTCCTCTCCTCAGCACTTTCTCAGCAAAGAACACTCAGCCTCATGGAAGTTGCGTCTATGCCTTCAACATAGCAGCCTTGCTCTTGGCTATTCATTCTGAGTCCCCAGTTACCACCTGGCTATTGTTCACCCAATCTCAGGATCTTTCTAAACATTGCTTCTCCCAGAAAAGTCTTCTCTGGTCTCCAGGTCCTGGCTGGCCATGGGCTTCCTGCCCCAGCACTTACCTCCCAGGGCAGCACCCATACCAGACCACTCACCCACTGAGGTCAAGCAGGAGGTCTCACCTGTCTGCTGCAGCTCCCCAGACCCCAGCAAGGAACGTGTAAATGTTCTCAGAAGCACACTGGCAGTGCAGGAGCTAATGAAGCTATTCTCCAACCCCTGCCTCTGTGTCCCACAAGGACTATCTTTTGGGTGGGGTGGGGAAGAATCACAATGGGCTTTTGCAATAAAAGGATGTTTATGTGTTTTCAAACTTTCTGTCTCTGAAGTTCAAATCTAAGGTCTGGAGATAGGACTAGAAGGTTAAAGGCAGAATAGCACCCGAGTGGTGCTCTGTGCTAAACTTCATAGGAATCAGCACTCTATACCTCAGAGGGCAGCAAGCTGGCTCTCAACTCTGTGCCGAGTTCCCAGCAGGGATGGGTGCCTGTTATGACTGAGAAAGGGAGCCACCTTCAAATTGCTCAGAGAACTAACTAGAGAACAGTTATTGTTAAGACTCAAAATTCAACTTACTTTAAAGAACCTGCAGAGCCTTTAAATACTCTTTAGATTATTGCTTTTCTGTCCTGGAGTTGTGATGAGGTAAAATACTGTTCCTCCAGTCTCATGGGAGGAAATTTACATGGGAAATAATCTTTTCTCCATGATTAAAACAGTTTTGTTTCTATAATGTACAATAGAGGTGATAATGATGCACTGAATTCTTTTAAGTTCTCCCAGATTAATCTTTAAACTTCCAGAATAAACTGGCCACCTTCCCTCCCCTCCTCCTGCCCCCTGCTCCCTCCTTCCCTGACCTCTCTTCTCTCCTTCCTTCTTATCTGTCCCCAAATCTGCTTTCCCCCCTCGTTTGAAACCTCTCCCTTGAAGACTTCACACTAAAGATGCATAAAGCTCTGTATCTGCCCCAGCTCTTCCTATGGACTCTGACAACTGTGAACTAAAATAAAACGTTAAGCCCCCACCCAGCTGGCTAAATGTACCCCTCTTGGCCCAGGTGATCCCAGAAATAGCCTAAAGCTTAGGCTGGCTGTGAGCAGGGAGGCCAGACACACATGCCGCATGCCTTGTTGTATCCCTTCCTTCTTGGACACGTCCTTTGCAGCCCATTAACAAACAGCAAAGCTCCAATCACACCTGCAGCTCACTAGTTTATTTAACAGATCATGTAAGTCGAGTGAACATTTGGTGATGTGTCTCTGATTAACACACAAACCTTAAAACATCCCACACCTTTAGACAAAGCTTCATTTATTTAACCAATTACAAATCAAAGACTCTTTAAACCTACCTGTAACCTGTAATTCCCTACTGTGAGATGTCTTGCTTTTTCGGGACAAACCAGTGTACGTCATGTATTGATTTATGACTTTAATGTCATTCCTGCCTCCCTATCATATGTACAACCAAACTGTAACCCCACCCAAGAGACCACTTGCTCAAGGCTTCATGGGTGTGGCTCTCCAGGCCACGGTCACACATAGTTGGCTCAGAATAAACCTCTAAATTGTTTTATGGACTTTGAGTTCTTCCAAGTTTGGCTGCCTTGGAAGGTACTAACAGGCTTGGGCTGGCTTGCTGTTCAGACCTGCAATTAATGTCCAGACTTCTTTGTCAAAGGAAGTCATCCCTCCAGTGGGAGAGATTTTCCTTTAAATATCGTCAAAGATTACCTTTTCTCCCAAGGGTCAATTAACTTAAAGAAGTTACTGAAGTTCAACAGAAATACACATAAGCTGTAACTGAAGTCCACATTCATTGATGAATTCATTTATTTACACATTTGTACATATTCTCCATACGTGCATTTTGCAAAGACTTCATCCTCAGGGACTCTAGTAGGAGGGCTGAGACCTGCACCTAAGTGATTTCAATACAAAGAAGGCAGTGGTAGGTGCCCAAGAAATAAATCAACACAGGGCTAGGAGCTTCTGACATGGGCTTGAAAGGGAGCAATTGTAGCAAAATGCTTGCTTTCCTTTGCATTATCCAGCTCCGGGGGCCTCCTTAACCAGAGTTCACTGAGTAACAGTGCAATACCTTTTGAGGCTTTTATCTTAAAGGCTTAGCCTTGGGAAATGAACATGATGAGTGGTGCACAGGGAAAACTAGAAAAGCAGGAGGGGTCCCTGAGTTTAGAACACACTAACAATGCCCAAGGTAATCTTCCTGTGCTCAGGCCCGTGGTCATGAGTACATTGCAAAAATATGTCATCTTTCCTCCAAAACAAGGGTTGCTTAGTGATGGGGGTTCCTCTTATGATCCCAACTGGATGGGGAGGCAGGATCATAAAATGTATAAAGGCATGTCCTTCTGAGTTCAAAAGGACCTGGGTTCATGTCTCAGCACTGCCTTTTGGTCACTTTTATCACTTCATCCTGCTGAACTTCAAAAAACTCATCTGCCAAGGGAGGACCAGAGTAAGTACTGATGATGAAAATGGATGTGAAGTGACTAACTTGGTGCGTGGCACAGGCTTAAGTGCTCAGGGTGTCAGTCCCAGCTAACAGCCATAGTAAGGGCTGTGACAAGGACACACAGACTCAGAGAATGAAACAGGAGGCTTTCTGCGGCCATATGAAAGGAATCAGGACCATTTCATTTGGAGAAGAAAGACATGAACAGTTCCCTTTAACTAACTTAACACTTGTACACAAAAGTAATGAATGTTCATGGTAAAAAAAAAAAAAAGTAAGAAAGTAATATAAGCTGAAATAAACATAAATTATGAAACTTAGCACCAATCAGATATATCTCAATTTTTGTGAATAGACTTTCTCTGATCATTCTTCACATATACACAAATATTTTTAAACAAAAATGGATGTATAATGCTGTTTTGTATCCTTTTTTTATTACTTTGTGATGGTTACCTTTCCATACCAACTAATAAACATCAGTGTCATCATTTAACTGGTTAAAGAGTAATTCAATAATGCAGATGTAACAAAATTCGTTTAACCAATTTCTTACTATAGCCATTATTCCTTTTTGTGAGGAAGGGGCCATGGGCCCCAGGCTCAACTCGATTGGGCCAGTTATGGTTCCATCTCAGAAAGATCCTACGTTCTCTGGACTTCATATTTACCATCTTTAAAATAAGAATTATGCCCTCCAGTGCTCAAGACTACTCTACATTAAATGAATTGATATAAATAAGTGTGTTTCTTAAATAGTAAAATGCTATGTGAATATTTATGTTCATCCAATAAGCAGCTTATTGGATGAACAGATGCTAAACAGTCATTTTCCTCCACTGAGTCAAAACAAGAAGTGTGATTATCATGGTATTGATCAAATTGGGTTAAATGAAAAGCACATTCTTGAGGCAGGCATGAAAGGTGGGTTAGATGCTTTGGGTCTGTTCTCAATTCCTGATGGCAAAAACCAGACTGCAGCCCTAGTATAAACTGTCCACTTTCTTTATGAGGACAAATGTCCAGAGGAGGTAAGTGCCACATCTCTGATGCTGGGGGTAGGCCCCTTCCTGCCTCCAAATCCAAGTCGATCCATCTTTGCAATACTTTATAATGTGTTCATGACCAGTCAGCTATTAAATGCCCACCTTGTGTTTGATCTTGAAGAGTTTGCTAGAGAAAGGAAGTCTAGCTGGCTTGGAAGATACTAACAGGCTTAGTTGTGATACATTTAGAACATGCCAAAGCCTTCACTTCTCTAACTTCTAACCACCAAAGCACTGAAAACAGATCCTTCTCTTTAAAACATTAGTAAATTGAAACTCTGAAGTAGAAGCTCATTTCAAGAATTTATGGAGTTGAGATAGATCCCAGAAATTTCTACAAGTCTTATGTTTCCCACAAATTAGTCTATCATTTGCATTATTTATACAGTGTTAGAAGGGAGGTTTGGTGGCTTGTTTGAAATTGTACTTCTTTTTCTCTTAATACAGACCACTTTCAAGTATATGTCAGGGGCAAGAAAATATTCCCAGTGACTAGGTCAGCTGTTTTATGCTCACCATTCATTACAACCACCTGGGAAGATTTTGGAAAACAAAAGAAAACACTACAAATGACTGACTAATACCCCAAAGTTAAGTTCCAGTAAGGGATAATTTTTAAACTCCTCGGAATCAGGTGATTCTGGTAAAATATGCAGCCAGAGTCAAGAAACTCTGATCGGGGCCCCGAGGGGCTCATGAAGAGCTAACATGCTCACAATTCACATGGTCTTCTACTCTCATTTGCCTCTGATCAAAACCACTGAAATGTATGCCTTTAACCTCCTCTTCCCCTCAAATGAGACCCTGAATGGAAAAAATATAATAAAAGGAACCTATCTCCAGAAAAACAGGAGAGATGCTATATGCTCCCCAACAGAGGAATTCTCCAGTAAAGTATAGTAAATCTGTTCAATGCAATATTATGTAGCAAATTTAAATGGTTATTATGAAGAATATATAGCAATGTGAACAAAAAGTAGGCTGTAATAAAAGCAATGGATAAACTTGTCCATAGTACATGGACATAACTATGAAAATTATAAGCATAAACACAGTATTTCACAAAACATGGAATGGAAAAATCCTTCCGAAAATGTCAGTGGAGGTTTGGGTGGTGGTTTTTGCTTTCTTCAACTTTTTTTGATACTTTCTTGGTATTTTTAAAACCTCTCATATCATGATAGAAAAAACATCTACAGTAGAACAAAATAAATTTACTTTTCGAAAATTACACCTCTGACCATGAAGTGGTAATCAAGCCACAGCTCACAGTAACAAATTAACAAAGGAAAGGTGAAAATCCTCACCTGAAGGTCTGTTTCTCAGCTGCCTGGGCTTCTGCTCCTCTCTTTCCTGCGTTTCTCCTCCAAGTAACTCAGATTGCTCATTTAAAATAATAAGTGAAACAGTAAATTGTGTTTTGTGAACAGCGTCAGCCAGTACCCAGACGGTCACAGAGTGTCAGCAGGTCACCGGCGCTCTGCAGAAGCGGCCTGGATGTGGAGGCTGGCTTCCTTCTGAAGGAGGAGGGGGCAATTTCCTGCTAGAGACTACCTCAAAAAGGAAGAAACTTGAAATTGCCCTGCCCTTCTAAACACTGATTTTTGGCAGCGTCTTCCAAAAGAGATGAAGTGAACAGGATGGGTTAGGGGTTTTATGTGGCTTTTAGTTCTCCCAAATGGTTTAGTTTCCATGGCAGCAGTAAGAGCAACACTGCCTGATGCAGCACTTCGGAGCTGCTGAGAGCACGTCCATCACCCACTGGCTTTCCAGTTCGCTTCTGCTCTCCGATAGAGGCTCCTCCGTGCTCCTGGAAATGTTCTGTCAAAGTCACCACAGCCTCCTTGCCGCTCCTTTCTCAGTCCTCGTCTTCCTCCTGCCCTTGTATGCATGGTTAAATATGCCATGTTCTCATGTTCTCAGTCATTTGGAAGCTGAAAGAGTCTATTTCGTAGAAGTAGAGACTGGAAGAGTGGTTACTTGAGGCTGGGAAGGGTTGGGGTCCGGGGAGATAGCCAGAGGTTTGTTAACAAATACAAAATTACAGCTACATGGGAGTAGTTGAGTTCTGGTGTTCCATAGAACTTTAGGGTGACTATGACAAATAACAATTTACTGTATAGTTTCAGATAGCTAGAAGAGTGAATTTTGAATGTTCTCAACATACAGAAATGGTAAATGCTTGAGGTGACAGACATGCTAAATGCCCTGATTTGATCATCGCACATTGTATACATGTATTGAAATGTTACAGTGTACCCTATAAACATGTGTAATTATTATGTGTCAATTAAAAATAAAAAATTTTTAATAAAAAATAAAATATTGGAAAATTAAAAAAAGGAATAAAATACTTAGGAGTTACCTTTGCCAGGAAGGTGAAAGATGTGTATACTGAAAACTACAAAATGTTGCTAAAAGAAACCAAGGAAGACAAAAATAAATGGAGAGCTATCCCCTATTCATGGATTAGAAGACTTAATATTGTTAAGATATCAATACCAGCCTTCCCCCCAATTCCTTCAGCACCACTGAAATAAACTCTTTAAAACCTTAATATGTCTAAGTTTATCATTTAGTGGGGAAATAAAAGCTGTTGTTTAATTAATGTTTTAGGTTTGCAAGATGATAAGACTTCTGGAGCTGGATGATGGTGGTGGTAGCACAGCACTGTGAATATAATCAATGCCACTGCCCAGTACACTTAAAAACAGTTAAGTCATATGTAACATGAATATTATGTCATGCATGTTTAACTACAATTTTAAAAAATAATTTAGAAAAATTAATTAGGAGAAGTCTGAAAAAAGGAAAGAGAATGCTCAGTAACATCCTAATTGTCTTTATGTTTCTGCTCTTGCTGTTCTATAATCATCTTTTAAAAGAGTAAATCAGTTCCTGTCATCCCTCTACTCAAATCCCTGCAATGGCTCCCCAACATTCTTGGAATAAAAATCTTCATCCTGGTCTACAAAGGCCCAGTGTGATCAGCTCTTCCAATAGACAAGGACCCCCCACTACTGTTCCTGGCCCCTCTGCCCAATATCTTCACCCCCTGTCTCCCTGGTGAAGTGCCACATCCTCAGACTCAACTTTCCTGGGCTCCCTTTCCAAGAGAGTTCCCTCTCACACACCCTCCACCACTTGCCCTGCTCTATTTTGTTTTATAGTGCTGACCACTGTCACTACTTCTTGTAATAAGTATATGTTTGTTTGTAAATTGTTGAACCCCCATATTACACTTTTGTATCAACTTCTCAGACTCCTTGGGGTCTAGGGTAGAATGTGGCCAGGTAGGGATAGTTGGCAAAGCCTGTAGCTTCTCTGGTCTTCCCACACCCACACTCCTAGTCCCTCACACACTCTCAGGAGCCTCTCATTGAGGCAGCTGTTTTTTATGGAGACTACACATAAGGGCTGGCTCTTGGCCATCTCTAGAAGGTAGGGCTACATAAATTGTATGCTGCAATTCACCTGGGGAAGAAGCCACAGGACCTGGGGACACTTGGTTGGGGCATTGTCAGGTCTCCAGAGCACAGTACAGCCAGAGAAGGCAGGTGCATGCCACCTAGTCCCCACAGACTGCCAGAACCCATGGGACAGGAAGAGGATAGTCAAGGACCACAGAGGGGTCCTACAAAGCATGGCCACAGGGTGGCAGTTCCTCATGACCAAGTTTGTGAGTGGTTCTGCCTTCAGGGTCCAGATCCAGGCCCCCTTTGGGGTTCCATTCCCCTTGGTTGCCCTTCTGCCTCCTCCACGCTCCAACAAGCTGCGCTATTTGTTTCTCTCCAAAAATAAAAAGCACGATTTTGAGATCCAAGAGAAGCACAAAATGGTAAACAATGAGAAATTTATTTTTGTTGGATAGAAATCACAAAATGCTTTCTTAAAATAAACAAGGAAGGCTTTGTTTGTTTCACTGTTGGTTGTTTGTTGGAACTGGAACAGACCTTAGCAATCCCTGAGTTCAATCCCTTCACGGTGCCTGTGAGGAAACAGAGGCTCAGACCTGTAAGCAGCTCAGTCATGGCACACAGACAGTCAATGTCACACCCAGCCTGGAGCCTAGGCTAGAGCTCAGAAAGCTCCCTAACATTGCCAACACCACCTACCTTCTCACTGTGCTCCTGGCCTCTGCTACTCCAAAGTCCTTGGGATAGAAAGTTTTGGCCCTCACTGAACACACACTTAAGGTCTCCTCCAATCCTGGAAACCACGGCTTCTAGCACCCTGCCCCATCCCATCTGAACCTTGACTCTGGCTTGTGCCAAGAGCTAAACTTCACCCCATTAGTAGCTCCCACAAGTGCTCCAAATCTTAAAACTTGGAGGGAATGAAAAGTAGGTCTTCCTCAAAAGCTCAGATATGCTTGTCACTATGCACTGTCACTACTGTGACAAGAGGGAGGAGGCTTCTGGAGCCCTTACATGTATGTCCCCAAGTTGCCTAGCAATGGCCATCACCAGCACAATGCGATCCTCTCCCCTTCACTTTCTAGAACTGGGGGTGAGGGTGTGTGGGTCTCCATCAGCTTCTGCACTCAGCTGTGGAGAAGGGGCTAGGGCCAAAGTTGCTGCTCTGAGTACTAGTTTCTTCCTGGCTTTGGGGACACTATTTTTAATATTTTATTAATCTAAATTCAGAGGGTATAAATATCGTATTGCCATTCTCATCTTTAGGGAAAAAATGGCTGGAGAAAATATTTAACTCTATAATCACTCATTAGAGATTTTCATTCTCTTCCAATAAAAGTTCAATAAATTGACCAATGTCCATCTCATTAAAATAAATAAAGTAAAAAGAAATCAACCCTGTACTCCCAGACCTAATGCTCAGATATTAGGTTTTCAGGGGACAGAACATGACATGTCCTAAGAGTGTCAGAAACAACCTGGGAAACTTCTCCCTCCTTCCCATCTCCCCTCAATCCCTGCTCCCTCTGAATAGATAAACCTCAGGAAAGGAGAAACTTCCTAGGCTTTCTTTTATTTTTAAGACAGCCTAGGATCTCTAAGCTCTCTATAGGCGGTGACTTTACTGAGGAGCACCCATTAGACGCTCTTAGCCAGATGCTATGAAGAAAAGCATTTTAGACAGATTTTCCAGGATGAAGAGTAAAGTTGATCATTTAGAGTAGAGAGAGAAAATATCAGTGACTTGAAAAGGAAGATAATCATGGGGGTGCAGAGAAAGAAAACACAGCATGCAATTTTTTGCTCCTAGAAACTTTGAGAAAAGCATGGTGATACCTTCACTGTCCGTATGGCACAGAGAACTTCTCTGGGCCTCTCAAGGGCTTGCAGCAGCCTGTGAGAGATTTTGCAGGAAATCTCAAAGTTTGTTCCTGGATGACCAAGTGAGTTTAGGAGAATTGGGGCCAACTTCTTGCTGACCACATGATTGTACCAACCACAGAGTCATTTACTTAGACTTTTAGAGAGGTAAGCTTGAATCTGGAGGGTATGTTCTCGTAAACACAAAGCTGTGGTTTCTTAAAAGATCAGAAACACTGTTAAATTTCTAGAGCATCAGAGAGTAGCCTGTTTTCATAACATGAGATAAAATACAAAGGAAGAAGTCAATGTGAGTCACATTTCTATTTAGGTCATTCAGAAAGGGGGAAGAATGGAAGCAAAACTTGAAAAGTCATGGAATTTAGAAAGCAGCAAACTTTAGGTGCAGGAAGGACTGTTCTGTGATAAAAAAGTAAAGAGAATGATCTACCATAGTGGGGTGAAGAGTGGCACCAAAGATACACCCATATCCTAATCCTGGATTCTGAAAATATCACCTGATTTGGCAAAAGCTGTGATTATTTAAGGATCTTGAGGGGAGGAGTTTATTTCGTATTATCCAGATGAGCCCCCAATGCTATCACATGTATCTTTGTAAGAGAGAGAGAGGATAGTCCAAGACCCACACAGAGGAGGAGGCCATGTGAAATGTGATGTGGCCACAAGCCAAGGAAAAACCAGAGCACTAGAGCTGAGAAAGGCAATGGAGGTTCCACCAGACTGGAGCCTCTGGGAAGAGTGTGGCCATGCTGACACCTTGATTTTGGGATTTTGCTCTGCAAAACTGTGTAAGAATGAATTTCTTTTGCTTTAATTTAAGCCACTGAGTTCACAGTTATTGTTACAGCATCCATAGGCTATACGTGGATTCATACACATCTACCTTGTCCAAACATGGGACCTAAAAATTTGGGAAGAAAGTGATACACTTGCTATAAGATATTCAGTAAGTTTAACTGATTCAAATCGAGCTTGCAACCTTTCATTTTAGTTTGTTTTGATTTTTCAATCTTTCCATTTAATTCTCCTTTAAAAAAGAACAACTTAGCTTTCTAAGCAGTCAGCTTTCTGGAAAGGTGCTGATGCTGGGATGAGTGTTGATGGCCCCTCTAGTCCAATCAGATTGGGAAGGGGCCCGTAGAGAATGGTGCCATGTGTAGGTCACAGGATATCCCCCCCGACATACTTAGCTCTTTGTCAAGTATAATTTTTTTAGTATTAAATACAGAGCGTGCCAATAAAGTATACACATTTTAAGGAAGGAAAAAATTATGTCAAAATTGTAATACTCAAGTCATGTTTGACTTCTGCAATTACAAGAGGTATAAGATACAATATACAAATGTTATGAGTATATACTGAGTATCATAATTTTAATGCAATTTTTTCCTTCCTTAAAAAGTGTATATATTTTTTTGGGCACCTTTTGTTTATTAAGCAAATTGGTGCAGGATTGTCAAATTAAGAATTCCAATACAAGTGAATTTGTCCTTGCTGAATATTGCCTAAGAATGAAAGTTGGGAGATTCCAGGTCTGGACCCTAAAAGATCAAGTCAACAGCCCTTGTGAAGGAGTAGGCTACATCCCATGGCATGATTTATATAATAGGGTTTAGACAGGGGATTCTGTGGAGGCTAAAACATTAAGAAAGAAGCCAACATTATATTCATACTGCACTTCCATTGTCAGATTCTCCCCTCCATCTTAGGCTATCTTTTCTCAGATCCCTACCATCTTCTGGAGGCCACCCAAGGCCCTTCCTGTTCTAAGCATGCAAATTTGTCAAGTCAGGTAGGTCAAATTAATGACTAAGAATGTAGCATTCTGGAAAAGGACCATGGAATTAAAGCCCTAAGAGAATGCATGATATAGAAGAGATGCTAAACTTGTCAGCTTAGTTTCAAATCTGAAATTTCTCAGCCTGGCCTTAGGATCTCTTCCAAATCCCAATGGTGGTGTCATGAGCCCTGCTGGTGGACCTTGAGGCTTGCTCCAGGGATTCTGGGTTCTGAGGTTTTAGTCCATATCTTGGCAAGAGAGAGAAAGGACAGTCCAAGACCCACACAGAGGAGGAGGCAGGTGATTTAGTCTGGGCAGGAGATACCTTCTACATTCCTTTCTCTGTGGACTAGCCCAGGCAGTAGGTGGCCAGGTAGGAAGACCAGATGGAGATTCAAGAGATGACCTGTTCCTGTCTGAGCCTGGCTGGGTGTAGTCTTGGAAACACACTGAGTTGCTACAGGCTATGGGGGTTAATTAGGAAGGATACAAAGACAACACCAGTGTCTGAACTCAAGGAATTTCTGGAGTAAACTTGGTTTCTTTGCATGAAAATCAACCATACTATCATCCTCCTAAAGCAACATTTTAGTAAATTCCCTTCCAGATAGTTTTCTAGGCTGCTGTTTGCTCATGTCACTTCCTTTGTTTTGATGTACATTTGTATCCTGCTTTTCCTCCCATTTACACTATAACACAAACATCTTTCCATGTCAGCAGAAATATTTTAATGATTGAATAATTGTCCGTCAACAGGATGCACCACAATTGGGATAATAAAGTACTTTGTGGTTATGGTTTCCCTTCATGCATGAGTCTTTTTCCGTATTTAGGAAATTAGGCTCTGAAATTAGTTTCAATAACAGAATGCAAGAGGGAGTTTGCAACAATAAGTTTAACAGAGCTGGTCAATGAAAGACTCCTGAGAAAAATAGCAAATGAGCTACCAAAAACTCCTAAGAATGTACTAATCCCTACCCTCCCTGGGTTGTGAATAGGTTAGAAAGGAGAGCCTTAAGTATTGCCTCAGGTGACTTCAGTGGCCACCCCTGCCGACACCCCCGGGGTCCAGGTTCAGGGCCAGAGCACCAGGAGCACACCAGCCGAGGTCTCCGTCCATCTAGGGCAGGGCGCATGCGTGGCAGGGGCGTCTTCGCCACAATCCCCTCCAGGCTCTGCACTGCCTGGGCGCTGGGTGCTCAAGCTCTGACTCCGAAAAGCAGCCAGCCCTTGCTCCTTTACCTCCTGTAGACAACCTAATGACCCACCTTGAGCAGAAAACTCAGGAACACCTGGAAAACAGAGAGGCATGGGGAAGCTTGGGGACAAGGCCAGAAGGGGAGGATGATGTTGGAATAAAGTATCACCCCAGGGGAAGACCCCCGAACTAGACCACTGCTTTCGTGGTACCTCAACCACCAAAGCTCCAAAGGCCACTGTACACCGGCTGGGGCCTGAGTTTATTCACCCTCTGTCTCTTCTGCACCCGCTCTGCCCTCCGGGTGAGTCAGCCCTAAAGCTCAGACTCTAATGCCAACCTGCCTGCCGGCTGCATCTGGCACTGGTAGAGGGTGGGAAGATGGAAGAAAAGCCAGGGCTCGGCAGGTGGCATTTCTGATGGTGACGGTGTGTGCTCTGTGTCCTCAGCTTCGGCTGTGTGACCTCTGGGCTTTGGGAACTCCGTCCCCTTCCTGTGTCCCGCGTGTCCCGGCAGCCCAGGCCCAGCAGTAGGGTCTTGCTGCGTGCGGACCCTTGTGTTACCTCAGTTCCTTGCTGGGTCTCTCCAGCTCTTCCATTGCCTGTGTAAACTTCCCAGTCCGAATGATTCAGAATGGATTCCCAGGCCCTGTGACCTGCGGGATGGATTACTCTGATGAGCTCTTGCTCTGGGAGGGACACATGTTGCCAATATTCAGATACTCAGTTGAAATTCAAGTGCCAGATCCATGCTGGGCACTTCACACACACCTCATGGCTGGAGGTGACCCCTTGGCTGGAGCTCTCATTCCATTTGACAGTATTGAAATGACGAGGAACCCGCATTTCTGGAATGCTGAGTAGTTTTGCACCCCTTCACCGCTAGCGAATGCCGGGGATGCAAACCATTCATCCCTTTGACATTACAAGCCAACCTCAGCTGTATTAGGAAATTTCAATTTCTACTTACAGCAGAAACTATGGGCTCCCCTGGCATTGGTGAGCATTTACTTGACTCCTACCTTAAGTTGGTGCCATTGTTTCCTTAGTTCAACTGGCTTCTCTTCCCTTACCAGCTCTGAAGATGGGGGCAGTGGGTGCCTCCTAAAGTGGGTGTGTGCAGTGGAATGCAGCAAGCTGCTGGTCTGAGAAAACAGCATTAGGAAAGCTATCATGTATTTAGCTTCTAAAGAGCATTTGCAGTGGTTTTAATATCTGGAGACTTAAGTATTCCACAAAGCCGGGGCAACTGCATTATTTTATCCAAATCAATGGGGAGGTCCCCAGCACCAATCCATTTAGGAGCTGCCCAGGCCAGCCAATTCACTTTGCTTCTCACAGATGAGCCACAAAGCTCCTCTTGACACTCGGGAATGAAATTAGTGCTGCCTTCAGCTCTGGGGGTGGGGGACAGATGCTTTGGGGAGAGGAGAGCTCTGGGCTTTGTCCTGGTGGGGGGTAGTGGGTACTGTGAAGAAACAAGGAGGGGGGAAGCACACAGAGGGGAAGGCATCTGAAATCTGGACTTCCTGTGTCCCAGAGATGTCAGTATTTTTTAATTTCTTCTCCTGGTGCACATAAAAAGACTCTTCTGTTTATTCTTGTGATCCCATCTCAGGGTGGGCAAGGGACTTGAAGAGAAACTTCTCTGAAAAAGATAGGTGCATGGCCTATAGATATATGAAAAAAATGTTCATTATCCTTAATCATCAGAGAAATGCAAATCAAAACCACTTTGAGATATCATCTAACTCCAGTAAGATTAGCCCATATCACAAAATCCCCAAGTCACAGATGCTGGCGTGGATGTGGAGAAAAGGGAACACTTCTACACTGCTGGTGGGATTGCAAACTAATACATTCCTTTTGGAAAGATGTCTGGAGAACACTTAGAGAACTAAAAATGAACCTTCCATTTGATCCTATAATTCCTCTACTAGGTATATATCCAGAAGACCAAAAATCACACTACAGCAAAGGTATTTGTACCAGAATGTTTACTGTAGCCCAATTCACAATTGTTGGTCATGGCCAAGTGCCCATCGACCCATGAATGGATCAATAAATTGTGGTCTATGTATACCATGGAATACTATGCAGCCCTAAGAAGGATGGAGACTTTACCTCCTTCATGTTTACATGGATGGAGCTGGAAAATATTCTTCTTAGCAAAGTATCTCAAGAATGGAAGAAAAAGTATCCAATGTACTTAGCACTACTATGAAACTAACTTATAGCTTTCATAGGAAAGCTATAACCCAATTATAGCCCAAGAATACGGGAAAAGGGAGAGGGAGGGGAGGGGAAAAGGAAGGATGGGTGGAGAGAGGGTGATTAGTGGAATCACGCCTATGATTCATCTAATAAGGGTCCGTGTGAATCTTTCTAAATGTAGAATATAAATGTCTTAACACAGTAACTAAGACAATGACATGAAGGCCATGGTAACCAGTTTGATGAAAATATTTCAAATTGTATATAAAAATAGTACACTGTACCCCATGACTGTATTAATCTACACAGCTATGATTTAATTAAAAAACAAAAACAAAAACAAGGCTTCTGTTTAGATCATGTTAAGTAATCAGGAGCCTGCAAGCATGAAACTCCAGGAAACTTAGGAGGGTATGTTGTTTTCCCCTCAGATACAAAGTACCTTAGGGGTATTGCTGTTTTCCCTCTCTGATACAAAGTGGTAGAAAATAATAAATGATTTTCTCCTTGTTGGCGAGAACCAGGACATCTTAAGTGTCTATGTATCTCCACTGCCTACACTATGACTGCTGTGTCATAGGTACTTAATAAATATTTGTTGTAGGGATGAAGAAAAGGGTGAAATAATCTTGCCAACTCTAAGAAATACAACTGGGCTCCTCCCTTCCTTTACTCTTCCTTCTTTCCCTGTGCTCAACAAACTTTAAATAGGATGTGCCAGTCACTGTGCTGGACAGAGTTTACACAAGGCAACCAAAGAAATGGATCATGCCCTCCAGAGGGCCACTACTGGTAGACAGAGGTGGACATTCCTGAGCACTTGTGCTGGTGAGGTCACTCTAAGTACCTCTGTGTGAAGAATAAGCCCCTCTGGGTGTTGGGATCACAATAAGGTGTCCCTTCCATAAGCTAGGGCTCACCAAATTCCAGGAAATAGTGGCTAAATTTCCATCCCACCCTTTTTTGGATCCAGAACACAACCTTCACTGCTGTCCTGGCCAGCCCAGGTCAGCCCTCCCTAGGGGAGAGCGCATCAGATTCTTAGAAGCACTGGGACAGGAGCTGGCTCTGGGAGAGAAGCAGGAATCCCAGGTAGAGGGAGAGCCTTTATGGCAGAGAGAATCACAAAAGAAATGCCAGAACATTCTGAAGGGAGGTCAAGTGGGCCTGAGCAGCAGGCCAACCAGGGCTAGAATCCCACATCACCCTTTCCAGCTGGGTCCATGTGTGTGTGACTTACCTTCTCTGCTGTAGACTGAGGGTTTGTGTTTCCCCAGAATTCATATGTTGAAAATCTCACCCCCAAGATAAAGTCTTAAGAAGTAGGGTTTGGCAGGTAATTAGGTCATGAGAGTGGAGGACTTGTCGTGAGATCAGTGCCAGTTATAGAGACTCCAGAGAGCTCCCCTGGGGTTTCAAACTTCCACCACCACAACAGGAAGAAACAAATGCCTCTTGTTTATATTCTACCCAGTTCATGGGATTTTGTTACAGCAACCCTGCACACTAGGAGGCTCCCCAATCCCCTTTGCTTCCAAAAAGATAATAATAGTAATGCACATGAAGTGTGTAGCAAAGGCCCTGATGATACAGCAATTTCTGGTAAGTTTGGGGGTAGGTAAAAAAATGAGTCAAAATAGAGCCTCCCCTCCCAACAAACCTATGATCCTCAAAGAAAATAAAAAACAGCACAATTATTCTCATTTTACATGTATTTTATATTTGAGGAAACAGGGCTGGAACACTCAACTAACAGCTTAAAATGACTTTGACTTAAGGGATACCTGCATCTGGGGTAGTCCTGCTACTTCTGCTCTGTCTACTTCTCACTCCCAGGCCTATCAGCCAGGACCTACAGGTTAGGAGTTCAGTAAGAAATGAATTAAATTCTACATGGAGTAAAATGGGTTTAGACTCCTTTAATGTTGATTATTTTGTAGATTAATTTTATGTGTCCACTTGGCTAGTCCACTGGGTTAATTTTGTGCTTCCATCGTGCCTAGTTGTTTGGTCAGATATCAGTAGAGATGTTCCAGTAAAAGTATTTTTAAGATGAAACTGAGATTTAATATGTAGACTTTGAGTAAGGCAGATGATTCTCCATAAGGGGTGTGGGCACCACTCAGTCAGGTGAAAGCCTCAAAAGCAATGACTGAGGCTCCTCAAAGTAGAAGAAATTCTCAAATCTTCAGCACAGAAAGTCTACCTGAGCTTCCCGTCTGCTGGCTGCAGAATTTGGACTCAAGACAACAGCAACTCATACTGAAATTTCCAGCCTGCTAGCCTACTTTGTGGTTTTTAAATTTGCCAGTCTGCACATCCAAAGAGTAAGGCCTTAAAATACAGCAATCAGCCCCCTATCCATGGGGTGTGTGTGTGTGTATCCTGATTTGATTTCCCTGGAAAACCCTAATACTTCATGGTTCGGGGAATATTTCAGGAAAAGGATGGGAGGAGGGTGTGGAGGATAATTACCAAATAAACAATCCAGGTCTCTCAGTTGGCAAGTTTCTGATTTGTGGCTTCCTCAGTCTGAGTTACACACCAAATTAAAGCAGGCCTTCCTGAGACCCTAGTTCCCCCAAAACCTCTCCCAGAATTCACTTCACCAAAGCTAATTATTCACTGTTTGTACTTAGCATGGGCTGCCTGACAGTTTTATGCACATGTTAAGCTCTCTGTCCAACTAGACTACTAACTTCCTCAGGGACTCTTCACACCCAGCCTGCTGTTCTATACGCGGTGCGTTCTTATACACAGTCAAATGGAATGGGTTGGATGTGCCTTTCTCAGATTGCTCCATTAGAGTGTGGAGACTTCCCACAAATGGCAGCATTCTAGGCAGACCCAAAGGTCTGGGACACCATTAGAGACAGCTCTTACCTCTTTTACTCTCCTACCCCCATTTCTAAATCCCAGTCCTGCTCCCTGTCCTCGCTGTACCCAGACTCCTGCCTAACATTTAGTCAACAAGCCCCATGCTTGACCCTGGATGGGAAGGAAGGGAGCAGAACCCAGTCTCTTAGCTTCTTATTTTCTGACCCTAGTGGTCACTTTCTCTGCCCACCTCAGTCATCTGTCCACACAGGCACAGCTAGAATCTGTCTTCACCAGTAACCCACCCCATCTTCATTGTGTACTTCAAACACCGATTCATTCCTGGCCACTCCTCCTCACTTCTTGACTCTCTCACTCAGTTCCCCTCCTGTCTACACTGCAAACTCATAAGGCCCTCTTACCCCCAGTACGTGCATGTACACACACACCAGCCCATACACCGAGCTGCTCACTCAATTCCCGCCTTCCCAGGCCTACAGCCTGTGGTCCATTAATTCAGCCTCTTCCCCACAGGCCCCTGTACTTTTTTTTTTTTGAGACAGAGCCTCAAGCTGTCCCCGGGGTAGAGTGCCATGGCTTCACTGCTCACAGCAACCTCCAACTCCTGGGCTCAAGCGAGTCTCCTGCCTCAGCCTCCCAAGTAGCAGAATTGGGCACCCGCCACAATGCCTGGCTATTTTTTGGTTGCAGCCATTATTGTTGTTTGGAGGGCCTGGGCTGGATTCGAACCCGCCACCTTGGGTGTATGTGGCTGGCGCCTTAGCCACTTGAGCCACAGGCGCTGAGCCGGGCCTCTGTACTTTTCTCCCACCACTGGATTCCCCTGGTAAAGATCCTCCCCTGGGCACACCCAGCCACCTGCCTCCTTCATCCCTGCAGCAGCTGAGACTGAGCGGAGGGAGCCCTTCACACCATCCTACTGCTTATTTTTTTACTTTAAATTCATGACAGTTTCTAACAGACTCCACATTACCTCTTCCAGAAGATTTTTTGGCCCCTTCTCTTCCCACCTCAAACCTTGCTTTCTCAGCTTGTGACTTCATTTTGTACTTCAGTGAGATGATACTTATGATTACATGAGAACTTCCTTATCTTCCCACCACCAACCCGGAAACCTGTGTCTAGACCCACATACTGTATCTTATCAGCTGGGACAGAGGAAGAAGAACCCCTGCCCCCATGCAAGGCCAGCCCTTGTCCTCATGTTCTCCATCCAGCCACCATCAATTTTGTCCTTGCTGGACTTCCAATCAACATATTCATAAGTTCTAATGTGCCCTATTTAAATAAGTTCCTTGACCCCACTCCCCTCTCTTGCTGTTCTCCCATTTCTCTGTTCTTCTCTAGAGTAATGTTGTTGGTCTTTCTCTTTCCACTCCACCCCATTCTCTGCACAACCCCCTCCCACCAGGCTTTGCCTGCACCAGCCCATTGATGAGTCTACAAGATCATCAATGACAGCTATGTTGTCTGATCCAACAGTCCACTCTCGGTCCCCATCCTCCTTGCCCGCAGCAGCAGTGGACAGTGACCACTGCTTCCTTCATGAAATGTATCCTTCCCTAGGCTTCATGACGTTACAGTACCCTGCTGGTCATCCTACTTGAGTAGCTACTCATTTTTTTACTGTTTCATTATGGAAAGTTATAAATATGTACAAAAGCACACAAGGGAACTCCCTTGTTCCCATGACCAGTTCAACTCATGACCAGTTTTGTTTTTCTACCCCCACCTACTTCCCCTCCCAAATTTTTGGTAAGTTCAGACACATTATTTCATCTATAATATTTTAGTATGTAGTAGGTAGTATCTCTATATTTGGACTCTATTATAAGAAAGATAACTAGGCCATCATATCACAATTGAAAAAATACTAACAATTCTTAATATCATCAGATACCTCTAAGCCCTCTTTGCTGGGTCCCCACCTCCATCTGGCCTCTAGATGTTGCAGCCACAGGCTGTGTATTCTGCTCTCTTCTTATACTCTTGCCCTAGGTGGTCTCATCTGATTATAGAGTTCTAAATGCCATCTATATGCTGATGACTCCACTGAGTTCCAGTGTTCTGTCATCAATGGCTTAGCTCAAATTTCTAATGAAAGAATATCAATTTTGACTTGGCAAAATAAAACCTGTGGTCTTTTCCCCACCCACCCCTACCCCAAAACCTGCTCCAATCCCAGTCCTACCCATCATAGTAAATGGCACCACCATCTATACTTTTTGCTTATGCAAAAATCTGGCAGTTGTCCTTGATTCCTTCATTGCTTCTGACTCACATGGTAGAGACAGCGATTTATCTCCAGTGCTCATTGCCCCCTCCTTCCATAATAAAATAAGTTTGCAGAGTATGTACACTCAGAATGACGACTACCTTTCTCAGCTTCCCTGTGACTTGGTTCTAGTCAACTGGATGTAAACATAGTGTTAAGGGACTATCGTTGGTCTCTTCATTCCTTTCTCTATCTTGATGCCTGGAATGCAGATACTGTCTTAGACCACATGAAGAGAGTCACATGCTCTGATGGCCGGTGCAGTAATGATCTATCAGCATGCATATCACTCAGGCTCCAGTCAGGAGACAGAATTTGAACAGACAAAGTTTAATATAAAGTATTACTCATTATTTATAGGGCATTAGGTACTAAGAGAGGATAAAAGAGAACTCTAAAGAATATCTTATGGCTGAGCTAGGATTCCCAAGAAAAGGAAGAAACTTGAAGGGAGAAGGTCCAGAACTCACTGGAGAGGGGGTGGTTGCAGCCCACTGAGGCAGAAAAGATCACTGGGTCACCTCAGTCTGTCCTTCCCTTTGAGCTGATCCACAGCTGGTGGACCAAGGCAGGTGGCTCAACAGGTAGCCCACATCCATGCCAGTGGCAGTCACCTTGCAGGAGCAGGAGGAAAGAAAGAGCATCATGAGCAAGAAGAGAAACTCCTCACTCCCATAGCACCCCCAACCCCGCACCATCTGCTGACAAGACTAACACCCGTGCTGACCAGCAAAGGGAAAACGCTAATAGGGTCCAATTCCAGTGGCACAACCAGCAATAAAGATTTGGCGGCGACAGGCGAAATGCATGTTAGTCTTCTTGGGCTACCTTAACAAGATTTCACAGACAGGAAGGCTCAAACACCAGAAATGTAAGAAATTTATTCTCTCATAGTTCTAGAGGTTGGACATTTAAGATCAAGGGTGTCACCAGGTTTAGCTTCTCCCAAGGCTTCTCTCCTTGGTTTGCAGATGGTCACCCTTTTGCTGTGTCCTCACTCGGCCTTTCCCCTCCACCTGTGTGTCTCCCATAGTGCCCCTCCCTCTCCTTATAAGGACACCAGTGATTTTGGCTTAGAGCCCACACATCTGACCTCATATAACGTCAATTACCTCTTTAAAGTTCCTGTCTCCAAATACAGTTACAGTAGGGGGTTGAGGCTTCAACATAAGAATTTGGGGGAACACAACTTAGTTCATAACATTTTAACCTCTAGACTTTCAAAATTCATGTCTTTATTTTTGTTTTTTGTTTTAGAGACAGAGTCTCATTTTGTTGTTCGTGGTAGAGTGCTGTGGCATCACAGCTCACAGTAACCTCCAGCTCTTGGCCTTAGGTCTTGTGGTGAGTGTCCTGTAGTCCCAGCTACTCTGGAGGTTGAGGCAAGAGAATCGCCTATATATTAAAACTCCAGGCTATTTTTTTGAAGTTTGGCCGGGGGGTGGGGAGGGAGGTTTAAACCCTCCACCCTCAGTATATAGAGCCAGCACCCTCCTCACTGAGCCACAGGCACTGCCCAAAAATTCATGTCTTTTTTATATGCAAAATAAACTCACTCCATCTGAACAGTCCCCAAATCTTAACCCATTCCAGTGGTCTGCTCTAAGTCTCAAGTCTCATCTAAATATGTTCTAATCAGGAATGGGTGACACGCAAGGTATGGTTTATCTTGAGGCAAAATTCCTCTCCAGCTTGGAACCTGTGAAACCAGACAAGTTCTGTGCTTCCAAAATGCAATGGTAGAATAGGATACATTCCTATTCTAAAAGAGAGAAATTGTAGAGAAGAAAGACAAAGTTGGTGGCTAGTACAGCACACCTCATCAGCCCGGGACCTTTGATCTAAGAGAAAAATAAACTTCTACCTTATTAATTTGGGTACAGCCAGATATAATTCTAACTAAACCAAACTACACATACCATTGACCAGCAAATTTTGTGGTTCTACCTCTAAACTGTAACCCACATAATGACCCCTTCTTGCCATCATCACTGCTGTAAGTCTGGTCTGAGATCCCACCATCTCTCAGTTGGTGCCTGCTGTGGTTTGGATATGGCTCATTTGACTCCACCAACTCTCATACTGAAATCTGATCCCCAATGTGGTGGTGTTTGGACGTGGGGCTTGGCGGGCAGATCCAACCAGACTTGGTTGGGTCATGGGGCAGATCCATCAAGACTGGCTTGGTGCCTTTCTCCTGCTCTTCCATTCTCCCATGCAGTGAGTTCTAACTCTCATGAGACTGCATTGGTTCTCAGGGGAATGGATTAGTTCCCACAAGAGTGAGTTATTAGAATATAAATCCAAGAGGCCCTGGGTTTGGTCCATCTTCCTATGTATCTGCTTCCCCTTTGACTTTCTTCATCTTGTTTTGACTCAGCAGAAAAGCCTTCACCAGAAGCAGCACAGATGTTTGCACCAGGTTTCTTATAGCCTGCAGAACTCTGAGCTAAATAAACCTCTTTTTTCATAAAGTGTCAGCCTTGGGTGTTCCTTTCTAGTACCACAAAATGAACTGGAGCAGTGTCTTAGTCTATTCCTCTTGCTCTAATAGAATTCCTTAGACTGAGTAATTTGTAAGAAATTTATTTCTTATAGCTCTGGAGGTTGGAAAGTCCAAGATCAAGATGCCAACAGATTTAGTGTCTGGGGAGGGACTGTAAGATGGTGCCTTGTTGCTGTGTCCTCATGTGGTAGAAGAAATAACATTACATCCTCACAGAAGGATGTGAGGCAGAAGGGCAGGAGAGGGTCCAACATGCTCACTCAGGCCCTTCTGTAAGGTGTCCTCATGACCTAATCCCCTCCTTGTGTGAGGTGCCCTCATGGCCTAATCCCCTCCTAAAGGCTGCTCCTCTGGATGTCGTTGTACTGGGACTCAGTTTCACCCTGAACTTGGGAGAGACATGTACACTTAAACCATAGCAGCTGGGCAATTGCAACTGTGTCTGGTCCCAGCCTTCCCCCCACCCCACAATCCATTCTCTACCTGACAGCCAGAGTCACCTTTATATTGCCTAAATCTGGCCTACTTTCTCACATAAGCCTTCCAAACATTATAATTAGAACTATGTTATGATTATCTTACATTATGATTGGAATGAAATCCAAAGTCTTTTAAGGCCCTACACAATCCAACCTGTGTTTGCCACTCCACGTCTCTCCCTTTCAACCCTCCACTTGTCACTCTAACCTCCAGTCCCACTGGATTATTTCTGGCCCTTGAATACTTCAAGGCCTCCCTGCCTGGAATCGTTTCCCTGAATTTTCATGTGCTTGTCTCTTTCTCAGCACTCAGGTGTCACCTCCTCAGAGAAGCCTTCCTGGACCACTCTAACTTTAGTAACAATCTGCAGAAACTCCCACATCTTTTACTACCCTGTTTTGGCCTTAATCTTAAATGATGTTTATTTGTTCATATGAGTCTGTCTTCCTCCACAGTTATGTAAACTTCAACAGGGTAGAGATTTTCTTTATCTTATTCACACTGCTGTATCCCTAGAGAGTGCCTGGGGGAAAAATGGGGTTTAATAAGTATTTGTTGAATAAGTTAATTGAATTGCTCTTTTTTGCTGGAGACAGAGTCATGCTCTGTTGCCCAGGCTTAAGTGCAGTGGCATCAGCCTAGCTAACAGCAACCTCAGACTCCTGGGCTCAAGCCATCCTCCCGTCTCAACCAAATTCCAAGGAGCGGGGTCTACAGGCACATGCTACCAAACCTGGCTAATTTCTCTAGTTTTTGTAGAGGCAGGATCTTACTCTTGGTCATTAACCCCTGTTTTTGATAAGAAACTTTGCCATGTAGTACAGGCAGCAGACATGAAATGACTAAAGAACATTTGCTATGCTAGGTAGCAGCAATAGCAATCCAGCTTACAGCAGTGTTTTTCAACCACTTTTATCCCAGGGAACACTTGACCCTATAGTCAAACTTCCGTGGCACACTTATATTATGTTGATAAAGAAAATAATATACTTCTATGATTTGAACATCTTTTGAAAATAATTTAATTAATGATCTTCAAAAATTTTCCCAGCACACAAGTTGAAAATCACTCAGCTAGAGGTTGCACTCTGTGCCCCCTACTAATAAAACTTATGTGGGCACCTATTTTTCCTGCTGAAGAACATAAAGTCTTTGGTATTCAAGGCCATCGGCATAGACCTTCCTCACAACCCAGCCAAACTGGCCCCCTTACCAGTCCTATAATGCACCTTGCTCTTCCCTGCACCAGTGTCTCCTACCTCCCAGCTCCCTTTTCTCCCTACCCCAGCCCACAGCCTTGGTGCAATACCTCACCTCCGTGGAATGACTGGCCCCAGTTATGGGTGTGCAGTAAGGAGATTTATTTATTCATTTATTCATACAAATGAACCTCACTGGTCACTGCCGTATACAAGGCACTGAGATAGATAATAGACAGCTACGACAATGAGTTGAGACCTGGCCACTGACCTTAAGGAAAGGACATCAAAGAGGAAAGAGGAAGGAACAAAAACTACTGACAGTGACTACTAAGTGCAGGAGTCTTGAAGGCTGCTTAACAAACACTCTCTCAATCCTTGCCAATAGCCCCGTGAGAAGGGTATTTTGGTTCCCATTTTACAATTAAGAAACTGAGACACAGAGATGTTCAGCATCTTGGCCAAAGTCACACAGCTGGAAAGTGGAAGGGATGAATTTTAAGCCCTGATCCATCTGATTCCAAAGGGCAATGGAGCAGCCTGGAGCAGCTGAGAAGATGGCACGTGGAAACCATTTAGTGTAATTGTTCAGTACATAATAAAAGCTTGTAAGTGTGCACTACAGCAACAACAATAACCTGACTACCCAACGCACTCAGAATAGAATCCGGAGTCCTCACCAAGGCTCACAAGGCCCGTCGTGACCCGGCTTCAGACTAGCTCCTTCAGAACACGTCTCCCCCACGGCACCCCTGCCGTTCCAGTCTCCTTGGTGGTCTGTGAATTTACCAAGTCTTTTCCTGTCCCTAGACCTTTGCTACTGCCTTTCACACTTGCTGGAGGCTCTTCTCCCACATTGTCCATTTTCGTTCACCTGGAGAGGCTCCCTGGAGCCCCCAGCCTTCCCATGTACCCTGACCTACACTGATTGTTCTTCACACCACTTTCCAGTCTGTATGACCAGTCTGCTGAGTTGTTACATGTACCTGTGCGTTGGCTTCTGTGCAAGGCACTGAGTTAGATATATAAGCTCTATGAGGGCAAACCTTTGTGTCATCACTCTGCACCTAATATATTGGTTCATGTAAGTGCTCAATAAATACTTGTTGAATTAATAAAAAAAATGAGTAAGTTACAATGTAATAATCTATAGCACTGAAATAAGTACTACCCCAGTGGGAGAAAATGTATTATTCAGTGTTAGATTGTGCCGAGGAGATTTGCTCTGTCTGATGCAACCATGAAGGCCATTCTGCTGCTCCCACTTTGTGAAATAGGTGGTGCTGCAGAATAGAGGGACAGTACAGTGCTCCTGTACTGACTGGGAGGGTCGTGGGGGATGAGGAGAGGGAGGGCACTGCAGGTGTAATCAGCCCTCAGGTGCTTAGAGCTAGAAGGGGCCTGGAGGTCCTCTGGTGGAGAAATGTAATCATTTGACAGCTGAGGAAAATGTCACTTAGGTTGGTTCAGGAGCCCATCCAAGGGGGCAGAACCAAGAGCCTGAGCCTGCATCTCACTCACACTGCCCTTCCAGGAAGAGCCTTCGAAATCACTGAATGCAATTTTACACAACCAAGGCTCTACTTGGTCTAAAAATAATTCCATGCCCCTTTCTAGAGATTGGTTCAGAAACTAGGGCCCTTGGCAGTCAGCACAAGGCATTGAACTCCTCTAGCTGCCGGCTCCCACATGGGCAGGGACGACATCTCTGGCCAAGGAGGTGTGAGAAGAAGTGTGTTAAGGGATCAGGAGAATTTCCTCATTCTTCACGGAGAGCAGCAGGGAAAGATATTGGATATCATCCTATGTGGCTGTGAGGGACATAGTTCTTGTAGCTGTCTTCACAGCTGCCATTCACCTTGAGAACGAATCTGAGATAGGGAAGAGGGGAAAGCCAGAAATATCAGAGACGAAATGAGTTCTGACTGAATCATGCTGGCTCCTCAGTAACCTCTGGACTTTTCTTTAATAGCATGAGTTACTAAGTCTCTATATTGCTCAAGCCACTTTCTTATTTTTTTTTAATTAAATCATAGATGTGTACATTAATGCAATCATGGGGTACAGTGTGGTGCCCCATGAAATGTATTTTCATATACATTTGAAATGCTCTCATAAAACTGGTTGACATAGTTTTCATGTCATTTTCTTAGTTATTGAGTTAAGACATTCATACTCTGCTTTTAGAAAGATTCACTTGTACCCTTGTAAGATAAACCATAGAAATGACCCCACCAATCACCCTCCTTTCACCCATCCACCAATCCACCTTCCTCCCCTCTCCTCCCCCATCCTTCCCCATATTCTAAGGCTATAAATAAGTTATAACATTCTTATAAAAGCTATAAATTAGTTTCAAAATAGGGCTGTGTACATTGGATACTTTTTCTTCCATTCTTGAGATACTTTGCTAAGAAGAACATTCTCCAGTTCCATCCATGTAAACATGAAGGAGGTAAAGTCTCCATCTTTCTTTAGGGCTGCATAATATTCCATGGTGTACATATACCACAATTTATTGATCCACTCGTGTATTGATGGGCACTTGGGCTTCTTCCATGATCTGGCAATTATGAATTGGGCTGTAATAAACATTCTGATACAAACATCTTTATTGTAATGTGGTTTTTTATCTTCTGGGTATATACCTACTAATGGAATTGTAGGATCGAATGGCAGGTCTATTTTAGTTCTTCTTTTTAGATCTTTACTCATACCTTCACCTTGCTACATTCTCTGTCTACTCTCATATTATTTTATTGTAGATGATTATTTCGCTTTCCCCCAAAAGTTTCTTTGAGAAGTTCTTTCTTTAGATTCTATTTAATACACATTTATGGTTAATACTAGATTTTATGGGGATATGATCATAGAAAATTTATGTGGGTAGTATTTACCCAGAACAGTAATTGAATTGTAAATGAATGAAAAACTGCTATGCTTCATACTAGAAGTCATCATGCTATAAAGATCTTGGAATATTACGTTCACCAGGTAAAGTATAGTGCACTAAAATAAAACACAATTTGGGGAAAAAAATCAATTATGACCAAAATTGAGTTTATTCTAATTTTTCTACTTGGATTTACAAAAAAAAAGTTAAAGCTTTTAAAAGGCTACTGATAGGTATTAGCCAGACCACAAATAGACTCAAATGTATGTATGAATATACAGATATTCCCTTTGATAGATGGATAAAGATATTGAAATAGAGATGTACATTATAACTGAAGAATAATAAAAATGCATTTGACAGAAATTATTTTCAATAGTATAAAATTTGAATACATTTGGATTTCATATAATATGTAGTATACTGATACATTTCATAAAGGTTTTCAGATAGCTTTGTCAAAACTGCAGTTCTCTGACAGGTTCTAATATAGCAAGGATCCCATATAATGAATTTAAATAAGAAATAGGTGAACATGAACACAGTAGACACCACGTAATTCCGACTCTGTATGAAGCCTTAGCTCTGAACTGGATATCTTTAATTCTGTTTATGAGGCACAAGGAGGAAAAACCAATAAATAAAATTACTTTAAATTACTGTAACTCCATGTTGGCCTAGATGTTTTCTATCTTTTATAGGTTGTAAAATACATACTTCATAGTAGGTGAAAATAAATACTTGATAAAAAGATAAGTCTAAAGTAAAAATGACTAAAGTTTATAAAAAGACTGCTTCAATATCCTCTAATTCTATAAAGTAATAGAGTTTGATTCAGGTGCTGAAAAATGGATAGAATTTATCTAACTGTGGAGTGATGAAAAGACTGAGTCAAACTTGACTTTTAAAAAATCTCATTAGTGGATTGAACAGGTTACCTATCTGTAGAGGGCAGTGGTGAATGTACCGGTATGACTTGAATTAAAGGCAGAGGTGGCAAAAGAGTAGAAATAAATTTAAAAGGGAAGCTTGATGACCTTGATAATAAGACAAGGAAGTTATTCTTTTCCCCTAATAAAGTGGGAAAAAATTATGTTCGTGAATAAGAATTGTATGCAGGATGAATTGGAGGGCTCAAAATCTAAAGTTTAGATGACCGGAACTGAGATCGTGGTTATAATCTAAGGATCTAAGATTACCCTATAATCATGGGGTAAACTTAATAGCTGGATTGGGGAATCAACACTAGGGATACTGAGGCCAATTAGATGCCACAGGATTAACTTAAGAGGAAATTCAGTCTTGACAGTTCCCATCTAACAGTTTGATTATCTCTTCTGATTCCCTGCCTGGCACCAACCTCCAACCTCCTGAGTTCTGATAGATAAGTGACAACATGCTGAGATGGTTGGGATAGCACTGGCTAACAGAAACAAAGGATCAGAAGTTGTCCATTCTTTTGCTGCCCTGTTAGTTCTTGCTTCTCAAATGTTACATAGACTATAAATTGGCCATTTTATTTTGAGTCTCATATCTTCAAAAGACCAGAGCCTGAGCCGCTCTGAGATGACTGCCTGTGACCAAAGCTCCCTGGCCCTGCTTATCAATAACCTCTCATGATGATAGCAGCTGAGGATGTCCTCACCTTGTTCAACATGGCCATGTATTTCATTGTTTATACCAATGTGTGTTTGCCAAACTCTATGTGCCCCAGGTTTGACACATTCATAAAGGAAGGGGAAGGGGTGAGAAAGAGATGGTTTTTAATAATCATTTCATTATTCTCACTCCCACGTTTATTTGTTTTCTCTAATCCTGTAATGAAATAAAAAAAACATGGCTTTTTTATCTTCTAGATGATGAATGAGGAAAATGGAGTTTTAAGCAAGTAATAGTAGGTGGGTAGGTTAGTGGGGGACAGGTACAAGGTGGCTCTTGAGGCACAAAATTTAGAAAGATAGTCACTCCCAGAACCAGGTGAACGCCTTTTACATTTTGTTCTGAGGCACTTCCTTGCCTTTTCCTAACAGAAGGAGTAAGTTGGCTCATGGGCTGATGAATCCCCTGTTCCCTTCCTGTTCATCATCTTTATCTGTATATTTATTGAAGAAATATTTAATGAGTGTATTATGTGCTTCTTTCCTTTGACGAACATGTTCTAAGAGCTCTGACTTTGATGATGTCCATCTACTATCAATAGTTCAAGGATGTCTAACCTGTTTTCTTTTCTGCCACACATTAGAAGAATAAGAATTGTGTTAGGCCACACATTAAATACACAAACACTAACCAAAGCTGATGAGAAAAAAAAAAAAATAATGTGCATATTATTTGTGATGTCAGATACCACAGAGAGGCAACAAAAAGTCCTTACAAGATCAGCATGTGGCCGGTGGATCCCAGATGAGACCCCCCTCAAGATGTAATCCATAAATCAAGCAATATTTAGGCGAGCGTAAAACCCTGTGAGGCAAAGTTGGAATAAGTGAAAACCATGGATTACTTTGTCTTTGAGTCTCAATGTCTCTCAGTGGGGAAATGTTTAACCCTTTAACTCTGTGCTATTATTCTTTACTGTGATTGGGAAAATATATCTAAAATCTTTCTAAATGATACTCATGCTGTGTCATTTTAGAGACTTTTTTTACTCAGTCAAATTGTAACATGGCTTCTGTTTTGTTCCTCTGTGGTCACTAGTTATTTAGCCTAACAAAGTAATTTATATGGTCTATTCGTGATCATGATACATGGCTCTATACTGTGTTATTAGAAATTAATATTAAGTGTAAGAATTTTAGATACTCAGGCAGGTTAACAAGGGAAAGAAGTGAAGGCAGGTGATTCACTGGTGGCCCTTTTTAAGGCAGATCTTTGGGGTAGTCTGAGAAGAGGAGATATTGTCCTCATGTGCTAGGAGTTTAGAAACTAAGTTAGACACTCGAGGGAAAGCTGTATGGAACTGGGATGGTATGTGCAGAACACCAGCATCAGGCTCAGAGCCTGCGTTCAAGTCAGGCCTCTACACTCTACTATTTCTTTTTTAACTTTAAAATAGGGAGATAAGGATAGATAGTATTCCTGTATTAGACATGGGTCAGGATTATTATGAAAATGTAAAAATTATGCACATAAAATTGCTATGTAAATTGAGAAAGGATGAGCAAAACATGAACTTCTGTTGATAGTAAAGATGGCTTTAAATTAACCTGATGGTCATCATCATTGAAAATAAAAAAAGAAGAGAATGATATTCTTACCGTCTTAGGTTCTTTAAATCTCTTCCTGAAAGACAAGGTTATGTTCCATAGGGAGGAAAAAAAAATCAATGCATGTGTAATGCATATGAGATTTTACAAATTAAAATAAGCAACCTTTTTAGATCTATGTACCTTTAATATGATAAGACCAGTATTAAGAAGATAAATGTTTATTTTGTAAATATATACTTCAAATAAATCATAGAGCTTTCTTTGGAGAGAGAATTACTGCATCATAGATTTTGATTATAAAACCATTTATTGCCTTAGTATTAATTAATCATTTTTACCTTTTATTAATTTATTTCCTCACTTGTTAAGGCCCTGAATTCAAAATAAAGCTGGATAAAAAGAGATTTTAAGTTTTTATTCCTTTAAGTGCCAGGGGTTTATGTCTATATAAGAACCCTGCTCTAAAGACGGAACTGTGAGACTTAGTTCAGAACAATATGGGGTTTTCCATGTAATGAAAAAGATAACTCCCAGAAAGAAAAGCAAAGTAAACCAAATCTACAACAGAACAACAAAATATGAAAACGAGGCTTGTGTTGGAAATTGTGAAGAAAGTTTTATTAAAGGGATGTCAGAATTAGAATTAGTTAAATTTTATAAGGTATCTCAGTAGACAGGAAGGAAAAGGTAGAAAAGAGGTGAAAGAAATATATAAAAGGGTTGAAATAGAAAGTAGTTTAAATTTAATTTGTCATGATTTGGATAATGCAGTTTGAAGGGAAACACATAATGGGTCGTGTCTTGTAATGTTAATTTTGACAACTGTAAATCAGAGGAAGGAAGGCCGTGGAGTCGTCATGAATGATGCATGTGCTCTGCTCTGGCATCTTAATTTTAGACTTGCAAATTTGATTTCTGAAACTGCGTTTGAACAACCAAGGCAGTGTGTTGTAAAATAAATCCATTTGAAGAGAAAACATCTCCTAATGTGATTTGTGGAATCTCTTGGTTTGAATGCACTGGTGACATGTTTTTGCAAAGCTTGATTTTATCTCCTACTTTCATTATGAAGCTGATAGTCTGGAGCCCAGGGAGCAAGAGGAACAAGTGAAGCTGAGAATGAATTAGGAGCCAGGGCAGTTGTCCTACATTGTTGCTGTAGTCAGAGCTATCAAGGACATTTATTGAGAGTGGCTGATGGAAAAGTACAGGTTGAATGAAAAAGGTCTAGTTCTATCTTCTTGGGGCCAAATGAAGTGCTTCAGTTGTGTTAGATTCTCTTGATCTTGATAATAAGCAAGTGTTTTATTTTCAGGGTAGTATTTTGTCTTCTAGACTGTGAACTACTTGAGACTTTCTCTCCGATCCCTGTCCTCTGTTCCTCTGCTATGAGAGGGCTGAGGAGGGGCTTAGCCCTTGGTGGCTGCTAAAGGATGATGGGGTGTTGTCATCAACACCTAGAAAATAGCCCTTGAAACCATGCACTCTGGTCTGCTCTGGTCATGTCTATTAAAAATGACTATGCTGGCAATGTGATTTTATAAAGCTGCAATTTCAGTTATGTCTTTATACTGATAATCCTCATATAAGCATTGTATTTATTATTTCATTAGTGTACAAAGGCATGAGAGTACTTTTATGTGTAAATTAAATTAATTAATCTAGTACAGTGGATTAATCCATGCCATAAGCATATTATTGATTATAAAGAAACAGTGCTAATGAATTTTGATCTGAAACTTTTCAAAAGGCAATATAGGTAAAAATATTTTAGACTTCTAAAAAGTGCCCCAAAAATATTATATTAAGAGGGCAACTGGCTTGGCGTCTGTGGCTCAAGTGGCTAAGGCGCCAGCCACATACACCTAAGGTGGCGGGTTCGAATCTGGCCCGGACCCGCCAAAAAACAATGATGGCTGCAACCAAAAAATAGCTGGGCATTGTGGCAGGTGCCTGTGGTCCCAGCTACTTGGGAGGCTGAGGCAGGAGACTTGCTTGAGCCCAGGAGCTGGAGGTTGCTGTGAGCTATGAAGCCATGGCACTCTACCCAGGGGGACAGCTTGAGGCACTGTCTATAAAAAAAAAAAAAAAAAAAAAGAGGGCAACTTAGTTCAATTAAAAAAAAAAAAAAGATTGTTCAACATTTAGTGGAACTTCAATTTAGGGTATTTGTAGAGGAAGAAAGAATAAAAGTGTTAATTATATAACTAGATTTTATTAAGAAAAATTATCACATTATTGATCAAAGGTTTGTCAAACACATGGTTTGCTGTTTCCAATTTACTTCCCTGATCTGAGAGAAATGTACTAGTTGCTGAGGCCATTTCAGACCAGACTAGAGCCTTGTTCCTTGTTAAGGATTTAAAATTGTACATAAATCAGTCCTATAAATAAATCCTAAATTTGTTGTTTTTACCCTCTTACATCATATTAACACATTAAGCACATTGCCACTCCCCCATGGAGAACAGGTTGTGTTTATAAGCAGTGTATTTATATTAACCTACACATACCATCTATGCGTGCACACACACAGACACACAACTTATCTTGCTCATTGTTTTTTAAGAAATGGTCCATATTTTATATATTTTTCTTTATCTCCTTTTTTTTGTTAAATAAAATCCTGCAGAAACCCTTCCAATTTATAAAGAATAGCTCTAGTAATCTATTCTTCTTAAGTTCTTTATTGATGATGAGCATTAATTTTATTTCTAGCTTATGCTACCATGAAAAGCCTGCAATAAATATTCACAAAATATATTCACTTTTATATATAGTCTGGATATTTCTTGTTGCATTTATTTCTAAATATTTTATAAGTAATATTTTTCCTTGATAATATGAAAAGAAAAATTTTTAACCTTTTCTGTGTAAATGTTTATTACAAGGGTAAAGATATTTACTTTTGTATATTTAACTTATATTTACCCACATTGCCAATTCTTTTTTTTAATTGAATGGTAACTATGTACATTAATACACTTCTGGGGTACAGTGTGGGGTTTTTGCATGCAATCTGAAATACTTCCATCAAACTGATCAACACAGCCTTCATGTCATTTTCTCAGTTATAGTTTTAAAACATTCTGATTCTACTCTTAGAGAGTTTCACTTGTACCCCTGTAAGATAGCCAATTCTCTTTCAATTCCTGAAATTTTTATTAGAGTCCCTTGAGTTTTCAGAACATATGACAGCACCAACAAAAGAAATTTTTAACTGACCTTTTTCAATGTTTGTATCAATTATTTCATTTGCATCTTATTTTTTACTTGGATGAACATAGCAATTTCAAGAATGATGAAAATAAATAAAACTTTTCTGGGGGATACATTTAAGGTCACTGAAATAATTATTTTTAATAGTAATTCAGTATTTGAGTATTTTATCTTTAAAAGCTTACAAATGGTTAGGAAACTTCCAATTTAGTCAATGCTTTAGACTAAGATTAGTCTATCATAAAAATAATTAAAGATAAGCAGTTTTATAACATTGACTGTGTTGTAGAATCTATACAAACTGAATCCTATTTTAGGAAGTGCAAAGCATTAATAGTTTAGCCTTTGTGCTCCATTAATTCCCAATGGAGTCCAGATCTGGCAGTGAGACTATTGGTCTTCAAATACAACAGTACATATTCTTCATGTCTGATTGCTAATTGAAAAGAGACTCTTGATAATAGCAATTTTCAATTAACTCCAGCTCTCTTAAATAGCCTATTACTTAAAGAAGAGTAAGTTGAGCATTTAATCAAAACATTGTGGTTAATTTTCCTTTATCCTAGTTCACTTCCTAATTAGACTAGACACTAACATCTAATAAAAGGTAAATCTAATGTAACAACAGAGGAATTGGCGATTGCTGATAATCTGGGTAAACAGAATGTTAACTAGTGTGAGATATTAGTGTCATTTGCCAACAATAAAAATGTCAGAAATAAATTTATCTATTCTAGGTCTCTGTTAGCATTTGTATAATATGTCTATAATCTGTGTACTTCCACTAAGGATTTGGGAGTAGTTTAAAATAGTAAAGCTAAATGTATGAATGAAGTAACAAATGATACATATATGAATGCAGACATAGATGCAATTTGGTAATTATTTACTAGTTAGGGAAGATATTATAAAATATAATATCTTATATTTAAGATTATATAAAATTTGAAAAGCACTTTTGTAGAATAGCTATAGTAAGAGAAAACAAAAGTTAGAATCATGTATCTGAGCAGCTGATAGAAAATATGAAACATAATTTGTATTTAAAAATCTCTGTGTGTGCATGTACATGTGTGTGCGCATGCGTGTGGGTGTGTATGTGAGGCACATGTAAGTTTCTTCTGTCTGCTTCTGGTGACTATTGAGAACACAAGTTTATATAATAGTTCTATAATACAATTTAAGAGGTGCCAAAATACTATGAACCAGATAAAACGTTCCACTTGGCTAGAGGAACTGTTGGCTCCTAGAATATTGCTCTTAGGAATAACAAGGCATCACAGTGACATTTTAAAAATATTCCTTATGTTATTCATTCAGAATTTTTTCATCCTTTTGAAGAATAAGTGATAATTACATTTAAAAATTAAAATATTTAACTGAATGATTCTTTTAGAGAATAAAATCAAATTTGAGGATTCACAGCTCCCTTCTCCTCTGTTTCCTGTTTAGTGTTTTCCCTTACTCTTTTTACTATTTAACACTTTTCTCTGAGTAGAAAAGGAGAAAATGCTATAGCAGTGTATTCTTTGCAAAAAAATCAATTAGAGCAGAAAAGAACTGGACTTGTCAAGAGTCTCCAGCTTATAGTGGAACAAGACATTGGGGAGAGCTAATGATAGTCTGGGCAAAGCGAGAATGAGAGAGGACAAGGGACCAAGACAGGTTTGAAAGAGTTTAATCGTTACCAGCCTGCTTCCTGGCATTAAGTGAATAAGAGAAAAATGATCAGTTTAATTATTGCTGCTGGGAATCAAATTTTCGATTTTGGCTGTCTTTAGATAAAAGAATATACTGCAAAAAAAATATTTCTGCTTCTCTAGACAGCTTTGAATCAAAATTGTCAAACCACATTATTATCATAGAACATGTGTCTTAATCTCTTGTTGGTATTCAAACACGTTCTTGTGACCTGATTTGGTTATATGTCCAACCAGATTGGAAGTTAGAAGTGAAATCAGAACACTATTCTAACCTAAATTTCAAGTCTATTTTTTGATCATCTTCTTCTTAAAATCAGAGAAGTTGAGAACCACTACAATTTCATGAAGAAAGGAATAGCACATGTGTTGAACAGAGACTATTAATCATGTTGAAAATGTGCATACATTTGTACTGAGATAAATACATGTATAAAAACTAAAGGATTGGAAAATTTTATCTATGTAAAACTTTAGTATATAACAAAGGCAAGATCTCAAACCAGTAAATAAACATTAGTTCAATGAATAATACTGTTATTAATACTTATTAACCTATAAGATTTAGTGACAGAAAATTATTTTTAAAAATTCATTTGAACCTTACTGTACACAGAAAAGCAAAATGAATACTGGGAAGATTTCTTTTTTTTGTTTGTTTTGTTCCATTTTTGACTGGGGCTGGGTTTGAACCCGCCACCTTCCAGCATATGGGACCAGCACCCTACCCTTTTGAGCCTCAGGCACCTCCCGGAAAGCTGTTTTTAAATGTTAAATAATAGGAGCAAATGTAAATACATAGTATCTAATTTCTGGATGTATTTCCTTCATTAAAATAATTAGGAAAATGGAGGAAATCACAGAAGGCAAAATTAAGGAATTTGGTGGATAAAATACACTTGGCAAGAGCAGTCAAATCGGGATCCAATCAGTGTTCTTTCACTTATTCAGACAGACCACATTTACCATAACTGCACATTATGATTAAAAACTGGAAACAAACATATAGTCAAAAGAAAAACACACACTCTTGTACTAGAGGGAGAATAAGGCTAAAAAATTGAAAGCTGTTTATAAATAATAGAAAATGAATACGCTATGTATGAAAATATAGTGTGGAATTTGACCAAAGCCATAATTATAAGTGAATTTATTAGAAAACTGGAATACTGAATAGTTTAAAGCAGAAAGGGGTTTATTCCCAGTGCAGAATTCCTGGGAAAACGAATGAAACCAATTTGGATGCCACATAGCCAGGAGAAATACTGCTGGGAAGAAATACTGCCGGTTTCACAAGGCGAAAGCTCTGTCCCAGGTCCCAGGCATCTGCTCACCACTCCTATTCAAAACCTCTTGAGTCAGAAACTGTAGTTTAGTTGGTGAAGAAACAGACACCTCTGTGGATGCGCATCTTTGCATCAGGATGGTCATGACCCTTAGTTGCACGGCAGTTGTGTTCACATCCCTTCCAAGATGCAAACATTTGCATTTACTTTATGAAATCCAGACCACATGTGAAACTCCAGCTCCACGGAAGCCAGAGGAGAGGCATGTGGTGTTCATGTCCCAGCCTTAGTGTGCATGAAGGCACTCTGCAGGGAGACTGGAGTGGAGTCTGACGGCTTATGGCATTTGCCATCATCATTCCCCTCTTTTCGATATTCAATATTTGTAAGATGTTGGTTCCAATCCAATATTTCAAATATCAATCGCAATAACATGCTATTGAAATTTTGCTTTGTCTTTACAAAAGAAAATAAAATCACTCCCTCACCCCCCCGAGCCTTATTGGTCACTGCTTTTCATCCCTTATTGCTTCTCTAACTTGGCTGTCATCCAAAATTTATATAAATATATACATGATATTATCCATCACCAAGATGCTTTATATATAACATAAAGGGCAATAATGCAGAAAATTAATGTAATTAATATGAATGAATAAGTATACACATAATAGAACAAGAAAGAAAATCTATCACACAGTCCTGGCTTCTGTAACTGGTCCCAAAGAATGGCTGTGATGTGATTTTTGTGTTTTTCAATGTAAACTCACTTCTCCTTGAGCCTTTATCTAGAGTATCACCTGTTCAATATTCTTTATCTTATGGAGTGACCCAAAACTTTAATGCTCTGTTGATGTGAGTCTGTATATTTGCAGCCTTAACACCAGCTCCACCTGCCTGGGAGATGCCTTCATGCTGGACTAGCAACCCCATTTGCCCGTGATGATCAGGGGCACACATCACAGCCAACTGAATAAACCTCCCCCCTTTTTTGCCAGTTGATTTGGTGGCATGAAAAACCAAACCAGCCTGTTGGTTGCCTCCACTTTTAAGGCACAAGAAATACCATCTCCCATTGGAAGCATTCATCATTTGTGCACTAAAATTTCTAAAGCAGGATGTCCAGAGTCGCAAGTATAGGCCACCAAAAGTTTTCAAGAGGATAATAGGATGTAACTTCCTATACTACTCTTTAACTCCTGGAAATAGACCTTTTAGTCCTAGGGAATCCAGTGCCATATATTTGCTGCTGGTTCAGTTAAAACATTCTAACTTGACTAATTATTTCCTAGCTCTTGCCTTAAATGAAACTGTTTTTGACCACTTTATTTTTCCTTAGGGTCACTTTCTTTTGGCTGAGGTGGCCCATATGAAAAACTGTGTGTTTTCTCAGGGTCCTGCCATTGTTTTCATTCATTTGCAGTCAGGCGAGTTCCCTCTTATCTGTGAATAAGGCCTTGAATAAGGGTAGCACTGGCAGTAGTATGGTGGGTGTGGTAGGTGGCTCATAGCCACAGTTATTATCCATTCCAGTGAGAACACACTGTGGCCTCTTCTGGGGTCAAAGGAGTTCAGGGCTCAATCCACTGCTGATCGTAGACTTGTTGCCCCGAGTGTGTTGCTGTGCCCCGGCTCAGTGCTATCCACTGCTGCTGATGTGACAGACATTTAAAATAGTTGTATTTGGATCACCTTCATCCTTATCATGGTAGCTGCGCTTTTCACGAACAAGTACTGAGGTGACTGGAGAAAGAAACTGCCTGATGTCCATGGGAATGAGAGGTGAGGTCCAGAAAAAAAGGGTGGACTTCGTATGAAACCCCGAGAGCACCTTTTGTGGTTATCCTATCACTAAGGGTTCCACTGAGTCACATCCGCCAGGCTCAGAGCTCTTGGCACTAAAGTCTAAATGAACTGAAAGGGGTTTGTGTGTTTATTTCGCTCTGGGGCCCTCTCAGGGAGTTTACCTAGTTTACTTAGTAAATGGATCAGATCCAAACAATTAAATGTATCTATGTTTCTCTGAAATCCAAAGAGTTTCACCAAATATTGTGTTTCTTTCTTAACCTTAGGAGAAACAAGGTGTCGACATTTGTCATTTACCTTGGATGTCATGTGCCTAAGATTGTGGGATACCCAGAAATCTCGATGTGGTGAAATTCTCCCCAAGCTTTTCTTGGGCTCTATTTCTCACTTTCAACACTCAAATATTGATTTACTAAATGTTGATTTACTTAGATCTTCCCTAACATTTGAAATAGATTTGCAGTAAAAGAAAACTATATTTTAACTGAAAAACCATCTTTCCAGATTCTCATAGTTTTGACAAATACACGCAACTGAGGTTAAAATGAGGTTCTTTCACATCTGTAGTTATTAAAGTCAAAGTTATACTTCAGTTTATAATTTGAAATTATACATGTCTTATAACATGTTGGATAGATATTTAAACAGAGGGTCTGGCTGCCCTTTTTTAGAAAATATCTCCTAAGCATCCCCTGAAACTCTGTAATTCAACAAAAGAGATTTCTATCATTAAAGAAAAAGAACTTCAAAATTATGAAGTACATATCTTGAAACATTGTTAAAAATGTGATGAGATAAAAATGTAGCCAACAGTGGGCACTTTTCCATTAAGTTGAACAAATATTCTAGCAGAAATTCCCATACAGTTGGAATGACTTTTCATTTTTCCTGTTTATTGCAATTATCTAAAGATGTTGATTTTGAGGCCTATTTCTGAATTGCTTGGTTCCTTTCCCAGGCCTTTTGAAGAGTTGGAGAATACATTTTGGAACAGCAAACAGAATTATCTTCTTCTAAATGATTTAGCTTTCCCATTTCTCTCAGTGTAGAAAGAACGAAGCAAATCGTGTTTTTCGTCCCATACGCTGCATATTTCAGGAGTTTCTTAAAGAGGTACTGAGTAGTGGAGAGAATGTTTTAAAGTACTGTTTCTCAAAAACTACATCTTCTGATTTTAAGCCTTACTTCCAGTTTTATTACAAATAAAATACTATTTGTTAACTTTGTAACATTGACGATGTTTTCTTTCTGTTTGGTTGTCTGCATCGTCTAGTTTATTAAATGAACATGTGTCGTATATTTCTGGCCCAATATTGAGGCAAAATAAACAGTTGAATAAATAAGACAAAGCTACAATTTTAAGGAACTGTAAAGTCCAGTAGCAGGGTAATAGTATCACCTGTGCAGGCATAAGAGAGAAACAGAAAGGCAGGAAATAAACTGCGGTTGTTCTCTATATCAGGATAGATAGCAGTTTTAAGTTAACAAGGAGTTGAGGTGGCTTCCAGAGAAAAAGTTACTGCTAAATGTTAGATTAAAATGTTTAAATTTGTTCATCCTGTCCTTATTATCATCTCTATACCAAACATTTGTAGGCATTAACCATTATAAAATAGTTTTAATGTCTGTTTCATGATTGTCACAGCTGTATTATAAAATGGAAGTGTGAAATGACACTGTCTCTAATTTAGAGATGTGGAGAGAGTCAGGGGGGTGCTCGAGATCAAAGACAGAACAGGGACGCAGCTCTGTGTACTATCTTGAGGCCAGTTCTTTTCTGCAACTGGTTAAAAATGGCAGCAAAATATTTAATTTAATAAAATTAAACAGTGCTGCCTCCAGTATTGTTAAGCAAATTAAGTGAGCGTGAGCGACTCTGCATGAACTGGGGCGAGACTCCAGGAGTCCTACTCACTGAAGTCCCTCAGGCCTCCCTCCCCATGGCCACACTACACTGTCCTCATGGATTTTCACCTAGATCCTTCTTAAATTCCTCCAGATCTTGTCTTTTTAAGGGCAGCTCTTTGCATATTGGGCAGCAGTAATATTTAGGAATTCTTTACTATGTGAAGCGGAATTCTGTCATATTTAATTTTGCCTGAGCTGAACCAGTCAGCCCCCTGTCAGCCCTGGTGTTCTGCTGTTCTCAGGGACCAGCTCTGCCTCTTATCAAATGGATTATTATTAAAGTTAAGTCTCCCCGATTCTGGGTGTGTCATTTGCTAATATTTCACATTTCCCCTTACTAAATTCAGCATTCCAGGAAAGTTTCATGGACTTAAGCAGGTTTCTGGAATATTTAGATAGCCAAAGAGAAAGGGAAGGACACACTCAGCATGCCATGTGTGATCTTTGTGGGATGGCAGGGACCGTGTGAAGGAATCAGATGTCAGGAGCAAACATTCCAACTGGGTGAAGTAGACTCTAACCCAGACAGTGTGGTTCTTGAGCACATGACAAACAGGACAAACATAAATACAAATATAAATTTGTCAGAAAGGTTGTTCTGACAGCAATGTGAGCTGATGTAATAAGGATTAGAGAAAAACGGCAGTTCAGCCTCCATATCCCGTCATGAGACGCAGAACACCTGATTCGAGGCTATAAAAGTGGAAATGGAGATCATTGGATGATTTTAAAAGATGCTCTACAGAAGGATTTTAGAGAACTTGTTGCTAAATTACATAGTTGTCAAGACTCAAGAGGAATAGGAGAGATGAGCAGGAGGTCAGAATTCTTTCTGGGAGCCATTATATTTGAGTTCAATAGAAATAGGAACCATACCCACAGTTATTTTAAGGGAAATCTTGAGTGAAAGGGTGTGGAAGTTTAGAGGAAAGAGGAAGAGGCCAGAGAAATATCTTAGAACTGGTGATCAAAAGCAGGAAAAGGTGGAGTTATTTTAGAATAGCTGTATTACTTTTTCTTACATTTTTATGAATTATGAATTACATTCTACGATCAGATTCTATGTTCATTCCAATAGAGGCCCTTCATGTTGTCCAATCCATGGGGATTTGGCCAGGTCAGGTGAATGTTAATGGAATCCAGTGTTCTAGTCAATATAGAGAAGCATTTCCAATCTTGGTTACTGCCCTGAAGTGTTCTTGCCTTTCACCTCTATCCCTGGGTGTTAGACTTAGTTCTCGCTCTCTTTCATTTGCTATAGAAGTATGGGACAGTCAATCAATTTTTGAATTGATACTCGGTAATTCTTCTTTTAAATTATTGATACCTAAAATATCCCTTTTACCATTTCCTACTCTTATTGTTTAGTTCCACTTTTAAAAACAGTAAACAATTCCTTTAGATGAAAAGAATTGCTGAAATGAATCATGCCACTTAGTGTGAGTTTTGAAGTCTGGTAGATGGGTTGTACCCTGTATCATAAAGCAATCTAGAGTTTTCACTTGGGATGGATTTGGGATTGTGCCATGAATTTTCACCATGGTTCATTGCCTGGAACAGCATGGGTGATAAGGAAGCAGCTGCATACAAGCGTTCACTGTGTGAAAGGATACAAAATCCATGTACTGACTCTTGGAGGGAGGCCTCATTGCCGTAGCAGTTTATCCCATTACTAAATACATGCCATGCTGATAGCCCCACGGTCAGCTGCTGACCAGCAACATGGTCCTCAGCCTTAATAGGGAGCATATGATCCCTCCAGCTGGCAGGTGACATCACTTGGCAATGTTCACCGGCAACTCAACAAAAGACTTTCAAATATCAAAGCAGGGGAAAGACCTCTATCTTTATAAAGATAATGGTTTTAATATGCATGCATTTTGCTTCCACGGGAATTACTGCTTGTAACTTGCTGAATTCTGTGAAGGGAAAGGCACAATTAGAGAATAAAATTTACTCAGAAAATTTATAAAACTGTTCATTCAAATTGATAAATAAATGGTAAATTATAGGAAATTAGGTTTTGTATTTAAGAAAGGTGTTCAACTTGAACATGGTTAAAGGTGGACAAACTTTTTTTTTCAAGATTCAATCTGAAAATGCAAGCTAATTAGGATTTAGATGGGTACTTTATGAAAACTTAAGAGGTATACAATTCCTTTATTAAATAAAGGAATTTTAGCCTTCAGTGAAATGTAATTTTACCATATGAAAAAGCTATTGTACAAAGTAATCAGTACCTAACAGGGTCGTGCAACTCAAGAGTGGCAGTTTAGGATGTCCTGGGTCCCTTTAACTCTCAGCAGAGCATTCATTATTTTTTTTTACTTTTGTTTTATTTTTTTGAGACAGAGTCTTACTATGTTGCCCTCAGAAGAGTATTGTAGTATGTATCACAGCTAACAGCAACCTCAAACTCTTAGGCTTAAGCGATTCTCTTGCCTCAGCCTTCCAAGTAGCTGGGACTACTGGTACCCACAACATCTGGCTATTTTTTTGTTGTAGTTGTCATTGTTGTTCAAACCCACCAGCCCCGGTGTATGTGGCCAGGGCTCTGACCACTTAGCTACAGGTGCTGAGCCAGAGTGTTTATTATTTTCTATCTTGATGACTCAGAAAAAGTGGAAAATCCTTCTAATTCATTCATTAGTATTAAAAAAGGAAACAGTAGATTAGTACTACTTCTTTTTTCAAATTTGAGCATTTCAAAATATAATTTTAAAATTAAATCTATTTACACATAAGCAGAAGAAATGGGACTAAAGACCTGTCAGTTGGCTCATAACTACCATAGTATATATAAAAATGCATCCACCTCAAAAAACATGTCATTTTCCCCTCAATAAGTCGACAGAGTTACACTAATGCTGTGTATGTGCCTTAAGTCCCATTACTCTTGTATTTTGCTGGCCATGATTAGAACAACCATTTTCATTCTTCAGACAATTGTTCTAATCAAATTAAATGTGTGAGCATGCTGTCATAACAACGTGTACAAGCCTACAATGTTGGGGAGGCTTATTAATATTATGAAGAGGTTTCAGGTAATACCCTTTATGTAGAAAATCCTCCTAGTAGGAGGGTAGTGTTATTAAATTCATTTACATATTTATAGGAAGAAATATTTGAAGAGGTTTCAGGTAATACCGGAAGAAGAAAATATTATGAAGAGGTTTCAGGTAATACCCATTATGTAGAAAATCCTCCTAGTAGGAGGGTAGTGTTATTAAATTCATTTACATCTTTATAGGAAGAAAACATATTTGTTAGTTTAACTAGAGTATTGTAAGTGACCATTATAGACTAACTCTACAGCGACTAAAAGTGACATATTGGTATGGATGTTGTTCAAAGATAATATATTGTTAAGGGCTGAAATGACTTTTGTAATATTTCTGAAAAATCATGAGTTTGGCACAGTAATAATAAGCTTCATGAAGGCGCTAGGGCCCGGGTCACACAGGCCATCATCAGTGGGGTCATCAATCATCTAGCTCTACCAGTGCAGAGCTTCTCAAGCTATCTAGGGTCAGATTTTTGGTAGGTTGTTTTCATTTTTGTTCGTTGTTTCCTACTAATCCAGTAACATGTCCCACTATTCATGTCTAGTATGGAGTTCATGCCCCATGCTTCTCACCCTGGAATTCAACATTTAACAAAACTGGACTAAACCTTGTTCGTTGACTCAAGTCTACTGATCAAGCATTTGAATGTTGTAGCAACTTCAGATTGCTGTGGAATTGCCTCAGTAAGACTTACTCTGAATTCCCATTCTTAGCTTGTTGCACATCCCCAACAGTTACCCTCATCTATGGGTCATATTTATCATATTTCGATTAGCGTCATACTAGTGGGACTTCCTGAACTGCAAAGCAGAAAACTAAAGTTGTTATTTCCCAAAGTTGCTTGCAGCCAGGTGCCTGGATGTGATTTAGATTCCAAAAATTACATGTGTGAGAGCTTGGCTTGGACTCTGAACGGAGGTCAATGGGGAGAGGCGACAACGCTTCCTGCAGCCACAAAAACAGCTCTGTGAGTCAGGAAAACGAGACTGCGAAACTGAAGGCTGCAAGTTGCTCTGGAAATGGCTTAGGGCTTTCTCCTTCAGCCTCTCCAGTTAATAAGAACATTGGTAATAATATCTGGCAGTGAATCCTCTCAGTGAGATCTACTCCATTTATGTTGTCTGTAAGAATCAGGGCTGCACTGGTAATGGTTAATTTGCCAATCATATATATTGGAGGGGTTATATTTTGGAGTGTTTGGAATGCTTGGGAGAGTTAGCTTAAGACCAGCATTTCCCAAACGTTACTGTGCTTGTTAAAATATAGATTCTGATTCAGCAGTATGGAGTGGGAATCTGAGAATCTGCAATCTTCACAAGCTCCCTGTCAATGACAATGGCAATGATGTTGGTCTACAGCCCCTGGTTTGATTAGCGAAACTCTAGATTAAAATAGACCTCCAGGAACAATTTCTCCCTCCAGAGCCCCAGACTACAGGTGTTAAGACTTCAGCAAGATGATGAGAAATTATTGTGATCACTTTATTATTTTCCTTGGATTAGAAACAGTGGGCATATGATGACATCCAACACACAAACATAATTTCTTTTTTATTTTCCTGGATATTTTTTCCTTATCAGGAAGAAAAGTCGAAAAAGATTTTTCCATGCATCCCTTTCTATCTGTAGAGAGATACACTATATGTACACATACACACACAGAGACGGAGAGAGAAATGGAGAAAGGAAAGAAAAAATGCAACAAACATAGAGATTTCCAAAATGATTTACAGGAGACAGTTTTTTGCCACTTCAGTGAACCTGTGCACCCAACCCATTTGTAAAGGACACATATTTCTCGCCAATAACTTATGACGTGGCATTTTCAGTTAATGATTTTCTTCTTATCACGTGGTGCTATTTGGGAGAGGCTTGATTCAGGCCACACTTAGAGACTGTAGCCTGCATCTATACCACCAAGATCTCAAGAAACTTTCCTTAATAAAACACAAATACAGTCTAGTAGGGGGGCAGATGGAGAGGGAGAGGTGAGGGAGAGGTGGAAGGACAATTGATGGAAGGAAGGAGGGCATTTGGTGGCACTTACCTAATAGGTACGATGGCTGGGTGTATACCGTGCCCCCTGGTGACGGGGTCTTTTACAACTGGAACTTTACCTTAGAAGTGAAAACAATGTAATCTAAAAATTTGTACCCTCATATTAATTGGAAATAAAAAATTAAAGAAAAAAGAAGGACAAAGAAGATGGGGAGAAGAGATGGGATTTCAAATGGCAAATAGTGCAGCAAAAGTGGGCCTCTAGAACTGGGCTGCTTTTCCCTGGAGATGGGGACTAGAGTGGACAGAACTGAGGCTACTGGGGAAACAGAGTGAGAGTTAATTTCGGGGAAATGACAACCTAACAAAGCAGTGGAAGGAGTGGCAGAACGGGAGCCTTGATGGCCATCTGAGGTTGGGATCTGATCTGGAGAAAATGAGTGTCTTGGTAGTTTTTATTTAAGAAGGTAAAGATAGTGGTACTTTGGGAGATTAAATAGGTAGCCTTCAGAAAAAAGGTATATTTTCATAGGTGTTAACAATTATCTTTAAATAGGTTACAGGAATAATTTTAGGAAAAAACGATTTGAAATGATATTCTGTTTTTGTGTAGTATAACTGGATTAGCCAGTAATTATGATTTACTGAAATTGTAATTTAATAAATTAAATACAGTAATTTCAATTTATCGATTTTAACCTTGGCCTGAAAAAAAGTTAAATATATTAAACAAAGTTATCAGGAATATCTCTGCTCTGGATATCTTTAGGAAATCTTTAACTACAAATATTAAATTTTGCTTTCTGCTATTTGTTTTTCAATATTTATCTGATTACTCTTTATCTGATAAAAGGTATACTATACTAAGTAACATGTGCTTCTATCTCAAAGCCAAGCTTTTGTTCTATTCATTCTTTAAAAAAAAAAAAATGCAGTTTTTGGCCAGGGCTGTGTTTGAACCTGTCACCTCCAGCATATGGGGCTGGTGTCCTACTCCTTTGAGCCACAAACACCACCCTGTTCTATTCATTCTTAACCATAGGTATATTCTGAGCACACCACATACATGAATGAAAGGAAGCTGTTATTATGACCAGCATATCTTCTACCAGGCTGCCCATCCAGAAATAGAGCTCTCTTCCACCACTGACATCCAGAGGGGTGTGTTCTCATGAATCAAAACACCATATCCATGCCACTAAAAAAGATGGAGACTTTACATCTTTTATATTAACCTGGATGGAAGTGGGACACATTCTTCTCAGTAAAACATCACAAGAATAGAGAAGCAAGAATCCAATGTATTGTATTATACTAATAGAGATTAGTTTCCCTAATCTCTACTGTGTCGACTTTTTGTGTGGCTATAATGAAGCAGAACAACATAGGGGATGGCAGCTGAATAACTTTATAATCTCGTTTAGTCTCAGCAACAATCACAAAGGAAAGTAATAAACATCACAGTGCTCAGAGTCCCACCAAGGGCCACTGTAATGCCAGGTGTGAAAGACGCAGGTCTAAAATGAACCTGCAGCCTCTGCTCCTATAACCTTGGCTTGAGTTCCTACCTGCTCATGATTGCTAAAGGTATATTTGCCTCCAGAGCTTTCAGCTAAATCCTGCCCCTTAATTCTGCATCTGCCTACTGGATATTTCTACTTACTGGATTATGTCCTGGATATATCCATATAAAAACAAGATGTTAATTTTGAACTCCCTGATGAATTACCAGAAGTTTGCTTCTCATTCTATGTTCTCCATTTCAGAGATTTGCAGTGCTGCTTACCAGATTGCCAAAGCTAGAAACTGCTAGGTTATTTAATTCTTTACTGAGCTATAAATAGAATTCCATGGTATACATATACCATAGCTTGTTAACCCTTCCCTGGTTTGGTGAGAATTTACACTGTTTTCATATTTCAGTGATTATAAATTAATCTGCAATAAACAGTCTAATGCAAATGTCCTTGTGATAAAAGGATTTTTTTTTCTTCTGGATAGATGCCTAGTAGTGGGATTATAAGATCAAATAGGAAGTCTAATTTGAGATCTTTGAGGATTCTTCAAACTTACATTCAGAAAAGTTGTATTAGTTTTTAGTACTGCCAGCAGTGTAAAGTGTTCCCTTCTCTCCACATCCACACCACTAAAACAGATGGAGACTTTACATCTTTTGTATTAACCTGGATGGAGGTGGAACACGTACTTCTCAGTAAAGCATCACAAGAATAGAGAAGCAAGAATCCAATGTACTCTATTATACTATGAAGGCAGCAGATGAGCTAATACCAGGGGTCGAGGGTAGGGGAATGAGCAAGTGGAAAGAGGGGAGGTGGGGGTTGGGGGATCACAGTGCATGGCGCACATCTTGGAGGTGGGACACAATTATAAGAGGGACTTTATCTAACAAATGCAATCAGTGTAACTTAGTTCTTTGTGTTCTCAATGAATCCCAAACAATAAAGGCAATGAAAAAAATTAAATTTAATTTAAAAGAATTGCGTTGGCTATTCAGGTTTTTTTCTGGTTCCATATGAACCATAATAGTATTTTTTCAAATTTTTCAAAATATGACATTGATGTTTTGATGGGGATTGCATTCAATCTATACATTACTTTGGTTAGTGTGGAGATTTTAACAATGTTGATTTTTCCTAGCTATGAGCATGGTGTGTTCTTTCATTTGTTAATGTCTTCTGCTATTTCTTTTCTCAGTGTCAGATATTTCTCTCTACAGAGATTCTTTATGTTCTTTGTTAGGTGTATTCCCAGGTATTTCACTTTCTTTGAAGCCATTGAGGAGAGTGCCTTTGATCTGATTCTGCTTGGCTGTTATTGGTGTGTGTGAAGGCTACTGACCATTGATTCTGTATCCTGAGACTTTACTGTGCGCCTTGATGTCCCCTTTTTTTCTTGTAGTTTATATTTAGTTTCTACCACCACTGCCTTTGTTGACACCTGCATAAACTAAATCCCAGAACTGCTACTTTCTAGCTGTGTGACTTGGAGGAGAAA
>CAUYQV010078945.1:0-36811 GCA_963574575.1 Galagoides demidoff
GCGGCATATTTGGGGTCTCAAAAAATCACTAAACTTTGGAAGTTTGAACCAAGTATTTCTATTAATAATATTAAACATTGAAGTAAATGTGAGCTATATATACCACATTTGCAAAAGATTAATAAAGACAAGATTACCCAATTTTTAGTGAATTGGTAAAGAAAAGGTGGCTGTGGTGGTGGGCGAACTTAAGGAATAAATGTTTGCAGAGCAAACCTGTCAGGAGCACTTCCTACTACCACACGACTCAGAGATAAGGCAGCCACAGTGGCACACACCTGAGATGGGGATCACTTGAGCCTAAGAGTTCAAGACCAGCCTGAGCACCATAGTGAGACTCCACCTGTTAAAAAATGTGGCCAGGCTCACTGAGTGCTTTCATACAGCATTGTGTGTGTATGATTATGGCAGACTTTGCAGATTTTTATTTTACAAGAATTTGTATTTATTATTTTCCAACCTGTTTTTCTCAGCTCAGGGTAACGGGTGGCACAAGACCAGAGCCAGCACTGGCTAGGATGCCACACCATTGCAGGGCCCACTCACATGGGGACCACGTAGACACCATGAACCTCACACGGGGGCCACAAAGACACACCATGAACCTCACACGGGGGCCACGTACATACACCATGAACCTCACACAGGGGCCGCGTACACACACCATGAACCTCACACGGGGGCCGCGTACACACACCATAAACCTCACGCGGGGGCCGCGTAGACACCATGAACCTCACATGGGGACCGCGTACACACACCATGAACCTCACATATGTGGCTGTGGGGTGTGGGAGGAAACCAGAGAGCCTGAAGAAAACCCATGAAAACAGGCAAACGCCACACAGCCAGACCCTGGCTGGGAATTTTTTTTTCCTCATTGACATCACAATGACCTTGAACAAAATGACATTATTTGAGGACCTACTATGTGTAAGATTGTGCAGAAGGGCTTTTGATTCTCTTTCATATTGTTGAAGCCCTCCTGAGAATTTCATCTCTGCCACTAGATCGTATTTTTTAATCCAAGCCACACACTGCCTTGGTAGTGCTGTTATCCAGATGATAACTCATGTTTAAAAGCTATGCTGGGGTGGGGGTGGCGCCTGCAGCTCAAAAGAGTAGAGCGCTGGCCCCATATGCCGGAGGTGGCAAGTTCAAACCCAGCCCCGGTCAAAAACTGCAAAAAATAAATAAATAAATAAAAGCTATGGTAGGACAGCATCACCTTCCCCCACTTAGGACATTCACCCTGGCTGGCTGCTAGGATGTCAGCAGATTAGAGTAAAACCTGAATTTCCCCAAGACTGCAATCTTGGTCCTTTCTGAAAGGGAAAGTGAAGGAACCCCCACCCCTTGAAAACCAGAGTCCCCAAATTTAAGGGGCTAGCACTTCCCACCCCTTCAGATGGCAAGCCAACCTTGTTCATAGTTCTGAGCAAATAGCCTCCTCTGGGAGAGTGCAGACTTCTTGGGACAACTATCTGGTGGCTGCTGTTATGCACGATGGTGGCTCAGATGGGGCTGTCTCCTACTTCGTGTTCCTGACCAGGGTCTTCACTGAGCAGCAGCTGTGGCAGCAGTGAGTGTATGGTGCTGGCTGGCCAGCCGCAACACTGCAAGCTACACAGGCCTGCCTGCCTCACCCACGCAGCCAGGCCAGATGGTTACCTGGCTGCCGCTGCAGGGGCCTGCGGCGACTTGGATGGGGGCTGCCTCTGATGTGCAGCAGCAGATTCTCTCTTGCTGGGCTGTGGCCGGTGCCGTGTGGGTCCCGGCCGGCTCTTGGCCTCTGATGCTGAATGTGGGCTTCCAGAAGCAGCCATTCTACTCTCTGCACTGGGGGCCTTTTCTTTTCCTGAAAGGGAGGAAAGCTCCCACCTCCTGCCTGCCCCCAGCTGAGCCCATCATGCCATGTCTTTCTTCCCTTGCCCAGTGCTAGGACAAATCCTGCCTTGTGATTCTCTAAAATGGTGTGGCAGCAGGCTGCCCCTCATCACATCCCTGGAGCTTGCCGCAGCCCCATCATAGCCACTCTTGGGGTGTTGGCACATCCCCTTTAAGACCAGAGCTCGGCCCCTTGCTTTGTTGTGCTGACAACAAGCACATTAGAAGGCTGAGTGGTCACCGTGTCCTTGTCAGAGTTTTGAGTCCCCCTGGAGCCAGGTTAATCCACTGAGCACCATAGTGAGACCCCCTGTTGGCACCTGTCAACATTCTGGAAGACCCCAGTGACAAAGGCAGTGCTGATCTCCTGGCAAGTCAGGTTATACCCCGGCCTCTCCCACTCAGCTCTTCCGGCTTTCCCAAGGTCTCTGTGTGGGAGGAGAGCCTGCAAGGCTGTTGTGTACAAACCCTGGGCAAGGCAACTTGTATTTTTAACTCTCCATCAGCCTACTTAAGTCACACGGTGCCATCTGCAGCACGGCAGAATTTATATTGAGCCTTGTTAACTGCAGGCAGGTGGGGACAGGTTCAACTGCTCAGTGACAAGGATCAGATCCACAGATGACCTGTCTCGCATTAGCAAACTACAAAAAGAACTTCCCAGCCCCTTGGCCCAGAAAATAATGGAATTGTTTTGTTAAAGTGTAGCAATGATTCGTTCCCTAAGAGGCTGCTTGGCCAGAATTGGAAGCTGCTGTCATCTTACTCTGTCCCCTCATCCATAATTCATGTTTAACGTGGCTGCAGAATGTGTCCCCTGAGCTGCTCATATTAGATTTCCATTACACAGCCCTTTTGTAAACCTACCAACTTAGTGTGTTTGTGTCAAATCGCTGTATTCTTTCAGCATCCAAAGCCCACTTTTCCCCTTGGTAATGTGGCAACACAGGACTAGCGCCTGCTTAACTTGATTCCTGGCAGGTGGATGGCTGGAGACTTCAGAGAGGGAGGGAGGTGACCTCCTCTGGTATCTAGCAGGCTGAGGACACCCTCCCAGCTCAGCTTCCCCCACCGACGGCCTGACCCTCAAATGCCAACTTACCAGCTCCCTTCAGATATTTGAGTTAGTATGATTTCTTCCCAGTTCCCAGTAGTTCCTAGTGTCATTTCTGATAGGAGGACTGTTAACCCGTGTTCTTGTTTGATTTACCAATTGTTTGTTTTAGACCAAATTTCAGAACACACACATCACCCTTTTGGGGCTGCTACAATTGAAGTATCCTCCATTACATTCAGTTACATCCTTATCCAGGGACAAAGGAGGGGCAGGGTCTCTGTAGCCAGAAATCCCCTCCTGGGTAAGCAGCAGAAGCCCAGCAGTCCAGCAGGTAACAGAAGTCATTTCCAAGCCACCTGCCTCCATCTTGTGACACAGACCACACTGCCCAGATGGTAGGGCCGTCCTGAGATCTGTGCCTGGAGCAGCGACCCTTGGTCTTCACAATTCAGGGCCAGCAGACCACAAGCCACTGGGGAATTAGGCTGTGCCTCAGGGAGCAGGTTTGTACCCACGAGCAGCCAATCCTGCCGCCCATGCTGTGGTGGAGAAGAGCCATAACCTTGCCAATTAGAGGGCACCCTCAGTGAGTACACACACAAGCTTGCTTCCGTGTGGCCTGGCCTGGGTGTTTGCTGAATTGGCCTCATTTAATTAGCTGCTTAGATACGTTGTGGTCCAAAACTTCAAAGACACCAGGCAGGCCCTTGGTGGCCTTTGACATGTGGCCACAACTCCCAACTAAGACTCAGGGCACAGTGGCTGATGGAAGGTGATTTATTATTTATAAAAACGTTTCATGCTAATGAACTGCCTTTATGGAACAAAATCGGAGCAAATTGGGAAAGTCCCAGAAAACCCAGGCCTAGGGTGGTGATGCCTGCGCCTGCAGTGCTGCAGAGGGTCCCCTTCACACCAGCAGGACAGGAGGTGGGGGTGGGTCCTCCTGTACAAGCGCTAAAGAGGACAACTGATCCCCCATTGGGCTGTGCTAGTCACTTTACAGATTCCTTCTGTAGGTGACGAGGACCCCAAGGGGCAGCAGGGGGAGATGATGGATATCATGTCCCATTTGTGCCTGGCTCTACATGGAAGTTTCCAGAGCTGCACCTTTCCCACTACACAGTGCTGTCTCCAGGGCTGCACCCTTGCCCCACTGTGCTGAATGTTGAATGGAGTCCTAGCCTGGAAGCAGAGCTCTTGACTTCAGACCACAGCGTTCACTTATCCACAGAGACTGAGCCTCTCCTCCAGCCATCAGCCTATGTATAGGGACAGTGGAGCTGCAGGAGAGGAGACCCGACCCAGGCAGCCAGCTGCTCACAGTGACAGTGACATGTGCCGGAGCCCACATTCGCAGGTTTGCATCTGCCCCAGAGGTTGTGACCTAACCCATGCTGTGCTCGCTCCCCACACTGTCTGCACTGCTCTGTGTGCAGCCGTCCTCACAGCCTCGAACTCACTGCACTACCTGGTTTTTAAAACTTAAATGCCAACCTCCACCTCATCCAACCAATAAGCCACAGCTTCCCATGTGCTGTGAAGCTGCATAACAACATGTGTTAAAATAAGGACGCTGTCACTGAAGTAATACCCATCTGTGTGGCACCCAGAATTATCTCCGGCACCTGAGTCAGGGCAGGAGTGTGGAGGGAGCCCACAGGGGGCACATCACACACAGCACAGCTCCATGGAGTGCAGATGGTATCTGCCATCGCCCTGGCTGTGACGGCCACCCACAGGTGGGTGCCAGGCAGCCCTGCTCCAGGGCTGAAAGAGGAGGCCACTGCCCCAGAGCCCAGACAGGCTCAGCATGGAGCTGCTGACTCTGTGCCCAGCCTAGCTCTGGGCTCAGCACCCTTGTAGCTCTCAGCACAGTGGCCGTCTCTGGAACAGTGTCAGGGTGACAATGCATGTGATGGGCACCAGAACAGCTCCCTGCACCTCTCAACAAGGAGGGTCAGATGGGTGGGCGGACAGGCGAGCAGAGAACCCTGGCTCATGCCCTCTCATCCCCAAGTTTCCATCTAGAACTTACAAAGCAGACGCTGAAGCCTCAGCTTTTACCATTTATGAAAATGGGGGTAACTAAGAACGGACATGCACACTTTTGCCTGTGTGTGGGAGATGGGGCCCGAAGGACAGCTGAGAAAGGGGCTTTCGTGCCTCCAAGAAGGGAGCCTGGGGGGCCACGTGGGGTGCAGGCCCCATGGCCTGCTTTTTGGTACCTTCTGAATTCTGGACCGAGAGGCGTGGGCATGAGTAGATAACATAAAGCTCACTTAATATTAAAACCATGAATGGAAAACTAGAATGTAAACAGGAGTAGTTGCCAGTTTATCAAGAGAACTTCAAGGAAGGTGAGAAAGGCACCTCCCAGTGAGTGTCGATAAAGGGAACCGAGCAAACAGTGAATGGAGCCACCAGGAAGGGGCCTGGAAAACAAACAGCGACAAGCTGTGCACAGCGATGGGGACACGGTGCCTGGTGCTGTCAATACCACACCTTCCCAGAGCGAGCCACCCACAGAAAGGAGCCAGAGAAAGCAGGCAGTGATTGTCCAAGCATCACCCAGGCCTCAGTCATGTTCCACCTGAACTGGCCCTCAGCGCTAACTCCTGGGCCATTCCACCTCTGACAAAGATGAACCACCTTTTTTTGAGCCCCTCTATAGCCGGTCCCCAAATCAGAAGGTGACAACTGAAGCTGTCAGGCTTACCTGGGGCAGGTTTCTCCTTGGCCTCCACTGCTGCTACTCTCGCTGGGTCCACAAGAGTCCTGGGCCCTGCAGCTGGGCCCTGCCTGCCAGCAAAAGCCAGGGACAGCCCCAGCAGGCAGATCCCCTGTGAGGAGCTAGGGGTCCCGAGTGAGCTGGCCAGGCCTTGAATCTCTGCCCCCACAGAGTATGCCCAGGCAAAGACCCATGACGGGCACAGCTGAGGGCTCCAGACACTTTTCCCAATCTAACATATGGTCATGACACCTCTGACGTCTCCTACCCCCATCCTGGCTACTACCTCTGAAGCTGTGGAGCAGAAGCTGCTTCTCCTTACTTTACCACCCAGGACTGAGAAGGTGGGCAGTTTCCATATACTCACACACTTCCCCCAGAATAAAAAGTAAGAAATCCTTCCTCCAAACCAGCCTTTAAATACTACACAGCCATTGCCTGTTCCTCATATTCAGTCTCATGCCACCAAATGACCAGGACTTTAATGGATATGAGGAACTGAAAGAAGCCAGTTTCAGTAACAAACTTTTTTATTAGAGATAAAAACAGTGAAGTCCCATGTACCATACCCTCAAGACACGAGTGGATAAGTGTTGACTATTTACAGGAGCTGTAGCAAAAGGCTGTCCTCTCCAGGCCTCAGTTGTTGCAGCTGCCCCATGGCTAAGCGTAGTGTCTCCGCAGAGGTGGCAGGCGTGTCAGTGGCAGAGGGCCATGGTCTCCACGTTAAGGAAGCGGACGTGCATCTTGGTCTCTATGTCAATCCCCTGCCAGATCTGGAAGGGACCAGAGCAGCCTCAGTGTGTAGCCCCACCACTGTCTTACCTGACCAGGCCCAGTCCTCAGCCACCTGCCACCCACCTACCTACCCTCTTCCGCCACCAACTGAGATGCTCCAGGCAGGTGAACACCATGGGGCTGTGTTTCAAGACTGTGAGCTAAGGCAAGGAAGAAAAACTTCCATCTGTCTTTTTGCTGGTTAATTTGGCTCTGACATTTGGATTCTTTCTGAGATTGTCACAGCAAGTTATTATTAAGTACTGAATCCAAGCTTTTAGCTCCAAGTCATTTGAATCTCACCCACTACTTCAGGGGCTGTGATTTTCATGCAAATTACGTAACCCCATTACATCCCCTTTTTGTCAGTACAATGCAGGGCCCCCACCCCCGCCTCTGCTGCCCACGTTACAGAACGTTGGGGCTCAAAGGGTGCTGTGCAGTTGGAAGGCTTTGCTGTTAGGACATCATTAAAGAAAAGGTCACCACAGTTTGGTCTTTATGACCTCCCCTGGATAAGGGATTCCAGACAAATCCCAGAAAGGTGATTACTACCCAAAGTTCACATCCACAGCCCTGACCAGTCATCCTAGTGGACATGCAGGCTACACAGTTAATGCGCACATCACAGAGCCCCTCCCATCCCTGTGCCTGCCAGCTTCTTGGCACCTCAGAGCCCACAGGGGCCACAGATGGAGAGACTGGGGAGTTGCCAACAGGAACGGAGGGACACTGTGGGCGGGTGACTTCTCACTGCCTCCCCGCTTATGTGACAACACCAAACTCTCAAGCTGTCACTCAGTATCTCCGAGGAAAGCCAAGAGGCTGGAAACAGGAGAGTCAGCTCCATGGGCACCCAGGAGGCAGGGAGGCCTTGGCGTACTCCCAGCCATGGTCACACAGCCCTAAGCTCCGCAGGTACTTCCTGGTCTCTGCACCTGTCCTGGGTGTCGTGGGCAAGGCCGAGAGAACAGATCTGGCTCCAGTCAGGCAGCTCCAACCCTTCTTGGGTGGAAGAGACATTCTCAGAGAAAGACACCTGAACACTGAGGTGGTTTCTGCTAAATGTGAGGTGGCCACATAGTCACCAAGGGCACTGGAAGGGACCAGAGAAGGGAAGGGATTGCCTAGTCACAAAAGACCCCTCGTGGTGCAGGGACAGGCTTGGGGAGCAGGGACAACCTGGTGGGGGCCAGCCTTCTGAGCAAGGGAGTCTGTTTTTGAGATGGAAAATAAATTTGTCTTATCTTCCAACATGGAGCCGTCATCCTCCCCTGGTCCCCCACCCCCACCACCTCCAGTCTTCAATGACTCCTTCTGTGGTCTTGCTCAAGTGTCACTTTCTGGGCCAAGCAGGCCCCAGCACCAGGCAGAGACCACAGACACAGGTGCAGACTCCGGCCTCTCCCCTTCCCTCTGCCCTGCCCTACCTGGGGTGGGGCATCTACAAGGGCAAAGACAGCTCCCTTCCAGACTTCCTGCCATCTCAGTCTTTCTTGTGCCACGCTGACCATCAGCTAGTGACTGGATGGTGCAGCAGTGCAGACTCAGAGGAGCATGCCTGGCTGGACCCCAGCCCACTGGGCTTTCTTGGTGCTGCCTGGCCCTCTGCCTGAGGCTGCCCCGCCCTCTGCCTGAGGCTGCCCCTGGAAAATGCTATTTATACAGACGTGGAAAGTTCCTGAATCTCTGTTCCAATTGTGCACAGATCCCAGGCAGGAGAGAAATCTTTTTTTTTTTTGAGACAGAGCCTCAAGCTATCCTCCTGGGTAGAGTGCTATGGCATCACAGCTCACAGCAACCTCCTACTCCTGGGCTCAAGTGAGTCTCCTGCCTCAGCCTCCCAAGTAGCTGTGACCACAGGCACCTGCCACAATGCCCGGCTGGTTTTTGGTTGCAGCCGTCATTGTTGTTTTTTTGGCAGGCCTGGGCTGGGGATTCGAACCCGCCACCTTAGGTGTATGTGGCTGGCACCTTAGCCACTTGAGCCACAGGCACCAAGCCAGCAGGAGAGAAATTTATTTCTTGTTGTATTCCCTTTCATACAGCTTCAACTAATTTGACCATGTGTGAATAAGACCCTTTTCCATAAAGATAAGGAAAACCAGTTTAAACTCTTTTAAAGGCTACATCCAGGCCGACCCTTTCCCAATGAGGTGCTGGTCACATAGCCTGTCCCTTGCTGCAGGGAATAGACCACCTGTCCTCCTGTCTGGCGGGCTCCATGGGGTGCCGAGGCTCCCTGAGCCCCCACACCCAGGTGCTCCCGTCCCCCAGACACCCACCTTCAGGAAGTCCTCGAAGGTGATGCCCTCGTACACCTGATCTGGCTCCTGCGGACAAGAGCATACACAGCAGAGAGTGAGCGGCAGGGTCCTCGCCCACCTCCCCCTAACACACACCTAGAATGCAAACGGTTGGGGCTCTTGAGGTAGAGTCACCAAAGGGGAGGTTTGGATAATTCATCTTCAGCACAAGGCCAGTCAGCCCGAACCCTCATTCACTGGCTTGAGGGTAGGAGGGAAGACAGGTACCAGCTCCCCAGGGCCCCCTTGCCACCCCCAACCCCCAAGGAGAATGTGAGCTAGGGACAGAGGCATATGGGTCTCCTGCCCTGAATAGCCCAGCCACCCAAGACACCTTCTGCCACCACCCACCCACCCCACCCGGTTCCGCACTAGTAGGAACTGTTCCAGGCTGAGCCGAGCTCATGGGCCACTGCAGAAGGGGCCAAGCAAGTAAAGGACCCTGCCTGGTCCATCCCTTGGGCTGGTGAATCACCGTGATGGCCTCTGGCCACCATGAGGCCACATCAGTTGTACCCAGGAGCCACCCTGCCATGTGTATGTGTGTGTGCATCTGTGTCCTTCCTGACCTGGGGACATGGGGGACCATGCAAGGCCCTGCCTTTTTCACTGACACTCTTAGGATCCTACAAACACCTCACCCTGCAGCACCCTCTGTGACAGAGAAGGCCCAGCTGGCAACCCAGGTGTCCATCCACAAACTTGTCCGTCCACACCACTGACCACCACACACCATTAAGAAGGGGTGGATCTGTACACACTGATATGGAAAAGGCTCGGAGACGCGTACACAGTGCGAAAGGAAACAAAAAAATACGACAGGGAGCAGAAAGCTGTCTGCTGATCACCGCGGACCAGACCTGGCCATCTTTCTGCCTGGGGCTGCCGTGGGGGTTTACAGTGAAGAGAAAAAAACCACATCAGTTCAATTCTATTTTGTGTCAACTAAAAATTTAAAAAATGAAAAATAAAATACCAGGTTCAGTACCTACGTAGCTCAGTGGTTTAGGGTGCCGGCTACATACATCAAGGCTGGCGGGTTCCAACCCAGCCCAGGCCTGCCAAACAACAATGACAACTACAACAAAAAAAATAGCTGGGTGTTGTGGCAGGCACCTGTAGTCCCAGCTACGTGGGAGGCTGAGGCAAGAGAATCACTTAAGCCCAAAAGTTTGAAATTGCCGTGAGCTATGACATCACGGCACTCTACCAAACGTGACATAGTGAGACTGTGGCTCAAAAAAATAAAAATATAAAAACACACATCTGTAGGTTGGCATGTGTAAGGAAAAACCTCACCTTGGCAGTTCCCTTTAGGGAGGTGTGCTCTCTGTGGGACACGAGTTTAAAGACAACAGGAGGCACTCTCTATGAGCCAGGAGTGACCCACGTGCTTTCCAAACACTGGTTGCTGGCAACTTTTTTTTTTTTTTTTGAGACAGGGTCTAATTCTGTTACCTGGGTAGAGTGCTGTAGTGCTCTACCCATCATAGCTCACAGCACCCTCCCAACTCCTGAGCTCAAGTGATCCTCTTCCCTCAGCCTCCCGAGAAGCTAGGGACTACAGGTGCCTGCCATGATGCCTGGCTCATTTTTCTGTTTTTAGTGGACACTGGGTCTCATTATGTTGCTCAGGCTAGTCACAGTTAACATTAATCCTGACTGATACCAATTTCACTTCAGGCCGGAGGTGGGCTCTGTTTTTGCTCCCATTTTACAGATGAGGCCACTGGGACAGCCGGAGGAGAGGCTGCTGGCCCAGCAGGGTGGGTGGAGCTGGCTCCAAGTCCATGAAAACTATTTCTGGTGGCAAAACTGTATGTCCTTTTTTTGTACTTTTTTTAAAAAGAATTCTACTGAAGCCACCAGCTCTCATTTGGCCCAGGCCAGCACTGTCCCTAAGAGGTCTTCTCTGTCTTCCCACTGGTGGGCACAGAAAGAAGTGGCTTCCCTCTCCCTGCTGGGCCAGCTGAGGCCTCCGGGCTGGGGAAGCTAATTACAGGGTCTTGGGGGAGGAGGGGTAGAGGGCTGGGGCAGGAGAGGCTCTGGGGCTGAAACCCCAGCAGAGCAGCTCTACCTCCCAGCCCCCAGAACGTGGCCTCCAGAGAAAGCCCTCTGAAGACAGAAGGCTGCCTCCCATCACTGCCTTTGGGAGTCCATTAAAGTGGGGACAATGGATCATTAGTCTTTGACAGGGTCCTCAGAGGACCTGATGTGGCTGCTCCTCGCTGGAGCTCAGGCTGGGCTGATCTGGTTGACATTTACACCAGAAAATATAGAACAAAGAAAGAAAGGCAGGTGAGCACTCTGCCTGGCTCTGGGGCCCTGCTGGGCCCTGTGGGTAGCAGGACACACAGCCGGGAGCCAGGCCTTACCCAGAGATGCCTCTGTTCCCCGAGGCTGCTGGGATTTTATGCAGATCAGCAGCACCAGCTGCCAACAATTTTACTACAACAAATTAAGAAAATCGTCACCAATTGAAAGTGGAGTGGGACAGGGAGGAATTTGAAGAAGGGGAATTTAATTAAATCAAAGAGGAATGTGGCCCAACAACCAGGCAGGGTATCCCTGCTCTCCCCACTGAGGTCACGTGCCCTTTCCTGTGGTAGTTAATTTGCTGAGAGATGGTTTCACCTAAGCCAGAAGCCTCCTGGGCCTAAGCAGCAGACAGATAAAATACAGGCCAATCAGATGACCGCAGACTCCACCCTGGGGGCAGGCCTGGACTGGCAGCCTCTGTCCCCCAATGACAGGCTTAGGGCACTGACAGCAGGATTCAGCATGAAAACACCCCTCCACCCTGGCTGTGGTGAGCACAAAGGTGTCTAGAGATACAGCCACTTAAATACACAGGTGAAGCGAGATTGAGCACATCAGAGGGGCAACCTCCTCCCTCAGGGAACAAAGTTGACATCAAGATGGTCATCTGCCCACTGGAGCGGTCCACAGGGCATAGAGTCACTGGGTCAGGGGATGGTGCGGCTGTACTTAGCCTTACAGGAGAGGAGTTCACCAGCACAAGAAAGATCACAAGGTCCAGAAAATTATTTTTTTGTCAGTGTTACTCTGTTACCCTGGGTAGAGTGCCATGGTATAGTTCACAGCAACCTCAAACTCTTAGGCTTGAGCAATCCTCTTACCTCAATCTCCCAAGTAGCTGGGACAACAGGCACCTATCACAATTCCCAGATAGTTTTTCTGTCTTCAGTAAAGATAAGGTCTTGCTCTTTTCTCAGGCTGCTCTTCAACTCCTGACCTCAGACAATCTACCCTCCTGGGCCTCCCAGAGTGCTCGGATTACAGGGGTGAGCCACTGCACCCAGCCCAGATAATTCTTTATGCTCTCTGTGCCTCGGTTTCTTCACCTGTAAAAATGAGGCTAAAAATCTAAGAAATGGTGTACAAGAGAAGATCAAGTCCCTCTCTTCTGTTTCATTTACACATGGGCCCCCACCTCAGGGCCTTGACCTGACCTCAGACCAAGGCCGGGGGCCAGGTGTTCTCCTCAGCCCAGAGATCACTGCCAGGGCCCTGCTCACTCTGGCCCCAAGGTCAGAGACTGCCTCTGACTCACTTGGGAAGGAATAAATGGAGCCTGCACCTTGTACTGACCAGGCCAGGCCCAGTACCGTGTGCTGCTCTCAGGCAATGACGCCTACAGCCTCCTGGGGCACAGGAAAAGCCAGGAGAGGTTTCTGAGCTCCACAGGCCCTGCCAGTGACAGCAGTGAGCAGTACACACTGGCCCCTGCCCGCTGAGGCCTTCCAGAAACAGAGCTAGCAGGAGGGCTGCATGTTGGGGGTCACTCACCATCTGCCCCACGCACACGCTGGCCGCCTCCATCATGGCCCCGTCCGCGATGGAGCGGGCAGACTCTTTCTCGATGTGGGGGTTTCCGGAAAGCAGCTCCTCAACTACCTGGTGAGCAGAGCAGAGACAAATGGTGACCTTAGGCCTCCATCAAGGTGGCAATGCAGGGTGCGGGAGGTGCCAGGAGCCCGGGGTGGGGCAGAGGAGCATACTTTACATTTCGATATTCTTCCAGGGTGATGCGGCCGTCGCTGTCCGAGTCATACATGTGGAACAGAACTGCGGCGGCAGGAGAGAGAAGGGGGGCTCTGTCAGGGCCCTGCTCCCCCACTCTGACATCTACCGCAAACCAAGTGAGAGAACCAATGACCAAACCTCAGTACCAGAGCCAGGGGGTCTGGGGCACAGCTGTGGGGCCACACTGACCACTTCCTAGCAGGTGACCTTGGAAAAGAGACCTGATTTGAGTCTCAGTTTCCCCATCTGTGAAATGGGAGTAAAAACTGTGTTTATTCCTGGTCTTGCAAGGGCTGGGAGCTAAAGCAGGTGGAGTTAGGGCCCAGCAGTGGCCTGGAGGCCAGAAGCGTGGATGTAACTCCAGTGAGCACTGCTAGCAGCAAACCTAGTGGGTGCTACTTCAAATATCATTCCAGACAGATCCAGAGGTGCCACCATCTCAGTCCAGCATAAGTGGCTCCTTTGCACTTAGTGACATCCTGCTGGCATCTGGTGGCCAGGAGCAGGATGGGAGGTGACTTTAAGAGCTGGAGCTCTCCCAGGCCCTCTGCTGTGGCATTTGTTGAGTGCTGACCAGACTCCAGGGCATGCAGGGCACCCCATGATCATCTCTTCCTCTGGGAGACCAGGACTGCTGGGCCCCCCTCCCAGTTGGGCTGTTGAAGGAGTTAAGGTATTTTTGCCCATAGTGGCCCCACAAAGAGCCAGGAAAGCAGGGCCTTGGGCCTGTATGTGGCCAGAGCCCTCAGCAGAGGAGAAGCTGCATTTAGGGCACCACGGCAAGGCCCCCAGTGGCCAGCGCGGGCAGTTCCCATAGCCTCTCACATGCATGTCAGAGTAGGGCACCTCAGTACATCCTAATGGGAAAGCCAAGCCTTCCCTATGGGGAAGAGAGGGGCATCAGAGTCATGGGAAAGTCCCCAGACAAAGGAAGAAATGCCACTCAGGCCACCACTAGGGATCCTGTGCCATCGGCCCACAGCCAAATCCACCCTGGAGCCAGGACACGGTAGAGGCTGGTCCCACAGACAGGACCCCAGCTCAGCCTTGGGCACCCTGCGTGCCAAGAGCTCAGTCTGTGCCACCTCACTGAGTCCTCAGAACCACTCATAACTGGCACACTAGGTCACACAACGGCTCAGTCAGAGGGACTCAGGTCTGTCTGAACCACGGGCCTTGCTCTTCCACATCCACCCACCGGCCCCTTCTACTCACGGGAAACCATACACTGCTCAGGCATGTGGTTGATGAGATACACCCACGCCGGTCTCGCTGGGACTCGGGCTGGTGTGCCCAACACCCCTTGCCATCCTTCCCTCCCACCACAGCTGGGCCCCCTGTATCTTGAGGCTTTGGGGAGCTGCATCCAGGGTCTCAGGAACACGTACATCTCAGCTTCTCCTTCCGGGACAGCTCTACCTGCTCCTCCCCCATGGTGGTGTCGATGGGCCGGAAGTAGGACATGATGATCAGGAAGTCCTCAAAGTTGATCTCGTCCGCCAGGCCACTGGGACCCTTTCGCAGATTCCTACAGGAGCAACGAGGGGGGGGGTGTTAGAAATAAATTATCAACTGCAGCCTGTCTTCTCACCACCAGCAGCTCACAAGAAGTCAGCCCTCCTGGACCCTTGCTTCACCCACAGTGGCTGCCATCACCCCACGAACTTGCTGTGTGGGGGGCACTGGAGGCCCTGGAGCTTTAAGCCCAGCCCCTGCTCTGCCCTCACAGAGCTCACTGACCAGGGGGTTCCTCCCAAAGCCTTAGGAGGAGACAGACAATTGCAGGACCGTCAGTTCAGACTGTAAGAGAGGGATGCGTGGGTGTGTTAAAGTGCACACAGGTAAGCACCCCATATGGGGAAACCGAGGCACCAAGCAATCCAGTAGCTCACCCAAAGTACATCTCTTGATCCTTTACTTTAGCTTAGGGGTTGACAACTACAGCTCATGGGCCAAATCTGACCTGTTGCCTAATTTTTTTTGTTTGTTTTTATTTTTTGCAGTTTTTGGCTGGGGCTGGGTTTGAACCGGCCACCTCCAGCATATGGGACCATCGCCCTACCCTTTTGAACCGCAGGCGCCGCCCCGTGTTGCCTATTTTTTAAATGGCTGAAAAATGTTTGCCCCCTCCCCCCGCAAAAATCAAAAGAATAAAAGCATTTCATGACAAGTGAAAATAACATGAAGTTCAAATTTCAGTGTCCAATAAAAATAAAATTTTATTGGAACACAGCTGCACATTCACTTAGTCACTGCCTTTGGCTGCTTCTGTGCTGCAGCCGTAGAGTCTGGTAGATGCAGCAGAGACCACAAGACCCACAAAGCCTACCATTTATTGTCTTGCTTGTTACAAAGTTTGTCAGCCCTGCTCTCTCTTAGTAGTTCAAAACCTCAGACCTGTGATCAGCTGTAAGTAGCTCAGAGTATTCTGTTTATTACCCATGTGCAAAGTTTGTGAATGACTGAACACTTTGTAATAAATTGGAGCAGATTTGAGGTTGTCTCTACCAAATGTGCTTTGCAGAGGTCGCAAGAAAGTTTCACATCTCAGGTGGAGCCCAGGCAGCAGATGCGGCACTGGGTCTGCCCCATGCCCGACACAGGGCCTAGCACGAGTAGGTGCTCAGAGCATGTCTGAGTGTGCTAACAAGCTCAGCTACTGCAGAGAGATGCAGCTGCTAAGCAACCAACTTGGAGGTGACTTCAAGTACTAGCTCCTGACTCACGGTCACCAAACTCATATCACTAACCAACTTCTACTGGGGTGGCAGGCTGAGGATTCCAAGGTCCCTCACTGTGGGCCTCTGAAAAGAGGCCCTTCTCAGCTGGCTGGGGATGACTAAAGTGAATGGCTGGTGCTTGGATATTTGACTTGGGTCCTGCCAGGGACACAACTGTACCCCAGTGCAAAGGAGTATGCTTGCAATTCTCTTTAGTGATCCATCCATTCCCTTTCAGCGCCCAAGAAATGCCATTGGCAGTGTCTACTGCATTTCACAGGTTAAAGATATTTTTTCTCTCCAGGAGATTTTCCAGAAAGAGGTAGATCACAAGCCTGGATTAGGGAAGGTGGATCATGAAACCATCCATTTGCAGGATGACACAAGATCCTTCCCCATCCTGGGGAAGCTCCGTCTCTGTGTGTTTTCACGGGTCTCCTCTTCACTCTTCTATCTTACGAAGCTCCTGGCTGCTCAACCCGACAGAGGAGCATAAAATTAGTCCTGGGACTTATCAGGCTCCTCAGGAAGCGCTTTGTGCTGTGTTTGGCTCACACGTCCTTCCCAAGTGGTTTAGGCTGCAGCAAGGGGGATGGAGATAAGCACAGAGGGGGTGGGGGATGTGACAGTCCCAGGGTAGGCAGGATGTGTGTCTTCCTCAGGTAAGGTCAACGGCTGGGCTGCTTCAGCACCAGAACCCGATTCTCTTCCCCTCTGCATGTCCCTGGGAGGTCTGCACAGGCCAACACCATGCCTGGAAACCCAGACAGAGCGCCTGGAGCCAGATGTACCTGCTCTCCACTCCCATTTCTGAACCAAGACCCAGGCCAAGAGCAGCAGCTGGGAGAGGAGCTGCCTCCTCATCTGCGGCCCAGTGAGACAGCAAGCAGCTGTCATTCTGTGCAATGGTGCTTGATTTAGTCCTGTTTTTGCTTCCTTAACTCTCTGATTATCCTGTAAGGAAGGGAGCCCCTGGAGGTGGGAACAGATACCCCTCAAAATACTCCCCAAAATCTATTTCCAAGGAATCTCAAAAACAAAGGTGGAAGCTGGTACTACCTGAAAAGAAAATCTTGCTTCCAGCCCCTCCTTGGAAATCCACCCTCACCTCCTCAGAATTTAGAGAGGACAGAGGAAACCCTTTTCCAATAGTTACAGGTCTAAGCTGCTGCCACTGAGCTGTTCCAGGAACAAGGGCTTTTTAAAAATCAGCCCTTCCTTGGTGACTTCTGTGCCACCCTTGGCATCACAAGCGCCTCCCCCTGTCCACACCCAGTTTCTCTAAGTGGTGCTGGAGGATGAGGTCCCAGGAGGTACTTGCCACCACATACTGGCCACCATCCTCGGCTCCACACACAGACCTCCCTCATCCCCTTATCCAATCTGTCATCAGTGTCAATGCTCCTATGAGTCCTCCTGGGACCCATTCTCTCCTCTCCTAGTCCCTGCAGCTACCCGGACAGGCCTGCACCTTCCCATGCACACCACATGCAGCCATAATGAGTTTTGCAAAACGCCAATCAGAGCCTGCTCAACACCCTTCTAAGGTCCCACAGCTCTCCAGGTGGCCCCCCCTGTTCCCACCTGGTCTCCCAGGCCTGGAGGATGATCTCATCCCAGACCTCACATGTCCCTTCCCCACCTCCTTCCCCTCCTCAGGGTCCCCACAGACTCCTCCCACCTAGAGCCTTCCTTAGATGTGGCTGCTTGTTTTCACACCTGCCTTGTGGACACAACATTCCCTCATCACCTGGTGTGTCTGCCTCTATCCTACAGACCTCACAGCACCTGTGCTGGCCCTCCCTCCCAGGAAGGAGGAGGCTCCTGCCTCTGACTGCCTGGTGGCTGTACGTGCCTGAGATGTGCCCTCTTGTCCTCTGGCCAGAGGGAGGTGCCAGCCTCAACCCCTTTTCCCATATCTTATCCTCTTAAGAATAGCCTGGCAGATGCCTGAGAGCCAAATAGGCAATCCCGGGTCTGTTCAGGGTCTCAGGGTAGATGGGCCCCAGTCAGAAGCCCAGTTCCCACAGGTGGCAGCGGAGAGCCAAGAGACATGGGGTTGGGCTTTGTTAAAGGAAAAATGACAGTCTTGTGTTTGGACAAGCACATGTCCCTATTTAATCCCCTTCCTCCACCCCAGAAGCTCCCTCGTGCCCACATTCAGCTGAACCACACTCTCTCCCAGGCCAGCTCCATGTCGTGGGGGAGGCAAGTTTGTTGGTTTTGTTACCACAGCCATTTTATCCCCTGCCTCAGTTTCCCTAGGACTATTGGAACATGCCAGCCCTGCTCCAGCCCTGCTTCCCAGAAGGCTGGGTCCCTTGTGTCAAGGCCAACATCATGACTGGCCAGCAGAGCTGCACCCAAGCCTTATGGAAGCATGGCTCACACACATGCTTAAACACCCAGCACCCACACATGCTGGCACCCACAGGCCCTGGGCACCCCATACTATCTCCCTGTCAATGCTTCTGACCCTGGGTCCCATCAACCTGTCAAGCCCACATTAGGGGCTGCACCTCCTGTTTGGACACCTTCCCCAGGGGTTCACTTAGCCCCTGTGCACTGCTCACCTCCAAGTGCCACGGGCAGACCCAGGATTTATTTATTTATTTATTTATTTATTGAGACAGAGCCTCAAGCTGTCCCCCTGGGTAGAGTGCCATAGCATCACAGCTCACAAGCAACCTTCAACTCCTGGGCTCAAGAGAGTCTCCTGCCTCCACCTCCCAAGTAGCTGGGACTAGAGGTGCCCACCACAATGCCTGGCTATATTTTGTTTGCAGCCATCATTGATGTTTGGTGGGCCCGGGCTGGATTCGAACCCACCAGTTCAAGTGTATGTGGCTGGTGCCTTAGCCACTTGAGCCACAGGTGCTGAGGCCAGATCCAGGATTTTTTTTGAGACAGAGCCTCAAGCTATCCCCCTGGGTAGAGTGCCGTGGCATCACAGCTCACAGCAACCTCCAACTCCTGGGCTCAAGCGAGTCTCCTGCCTCAGCCTCCCAAGTAGCTGGGATCACAGGCGCCTGCCACAATGCCCAGCTATTTTTTGGTTGCAGCCGTTGTTGTTTGGCAGGTCCGGGCTGGATTTGAACCCGCTACCTTAGGTGTATGTGGCTGGCACCTTAGCCGATTGAGCCACAGGCGCCGAGCCAGATCCAGGATTTAAAAGGAGGAACATGGGCAGTGAATTCCACCTGTCTCTGCCACTTAGACCTTCCCTCTTTGGCAAATGTTGACCTGCTGTGAAGATGCCTATAGCACCAGGTTTTCCACCCCCACCCTCAGACCCATCCCCTTCCTCTTGATCTCCCACATGGCCCAAGCTGCCCCCTGCTCCACATGGAAGCCCTGGACCAAGCCTAGGGGGCCACGATACACCCCTCTTGGGCCTCGGTCCCCTATTCCCACCTCAGCAACCTACAGGCAGCCAGAATGACCTCTGCAAAGCACAAACCTTGTGCCCGCCACACTCCCACCTTAAAATCCATCGGGGATACCCATCTCTAGTCCTAGAATGAAGCTGAGACCCAGCTTGCTAGTCTCCAGCCACTGTCCAAGGCAGCCTGCTCTCCCCATACCACCACTCCCTGCTCCCGCCAGGCCTCCTCTCACCGCATGTGCAGCTCTGATTTCCTGGTGCTGCCTCTCCCTACTTTACCTGGTAACTCCCTTGGTCTCTCTCAGGGCTTACACCCACAGGCCCTGCATCTTCCGGGACAGCCTGAGCACCCTGTACCCCATGAGCAGCACCCACAGTCCTAGGTGAAGCTCAGGGTCCCACAACCCCAGCAGAACCAGAGCTGAGCACTTCAGGCCTACCCAACTCAGAACCCATCCCGGAAACCCCACAGTCTTGTCAGCACGTGGTTCCTGCTCCCTTCCTTCCTTCTTTCTGCCTGTCCTCCCAGTTCTGAGCGATCTCTGAAGGGGTATCGAGCACACAGGCTGACAGGCCTTGTTGTGTCTGCCTGTGGACTCGGGCAGCCTGGTGAGGGGACACCCACCCCTTCTCCCTCCACAGTCTCACGCCACAAGCGTCCATCCTGGTCAGCTGAGTCTCTGGACTTAAAATAACCTGAGACATCTGGGGGCATGAGCTCTGGTCTGTGCCTCAGTTCCAGGATGCTAACCAAGGGGTGCATAGTGATGAATAAAACAGCCACCGGGCACTTACCACGCATCCCCTTAATGCCCCCTCCCAGGACCTGGTGAGGCTGGTGTTGTTATCTTCATTTCATAGATGAGAAAACTGGGCTGACCTTCAAGATGGCCCCCAATAATCCCTGCCTTCTGGGGATCACGCTCTTCTGTTGCCCCTTCTTCAAGAGTGGAGTGACCTAGTGACTCACTTTTTTTTTTTTTAATTGAGGCAGGGTCTTGCCCTGTTACCTAGACTAGAATGCAGTGATGTCATCATAGCTCACAGCAACCTCCTGGGCTCAAGTGACCCTCCTGTCTTAGCCTCCTAATTAGCTAAGACGAAAGGTGAATGCCACCACACTTGGTTATTTTTTTCTGTGTTTTTGTACAAACAACAGCTTGCACTTGCTCAGGCTGGTCTCTACCTGCTGACCTTGAAGGATCCTGCCTTGGCCTCCCAGAGTGCTAGGATTACAGGTGTGAGCCACTGCACCCAGCCTTAGTCACTGACTTGTAATGAAGAGGCACAGCAAAAGGGACAAGGCATCACTTCCAAGATTTCAGCTACAAAAAGATGGTAGCTTTCACCTTGGCTCTCTCTCCCTGCAGGTTTTGTTTAAACATCTCGCTCTGAGGATGCCAGCTGCCATGCTGTGGGCAACTCTGGAGAGGTCCCGAAGATGCCTACAGCCACAGCCACAGCCACAAGAGTAAACTTAGAAGCACAGCCTCCCCTGGTCGAGCCTTGAGGTGAGATCTCAGCCTCAGCTGACACCTTGCCTGAAGTTTGCCAGAGACCCTGAGCCTGAAAACCCTCCACCCCCGGCTAATTTACACCTGGATCCCTAACTCACAGAAGTGGTGGGATAATAAATGTTTATTAATTTAAACCACTAAGTTTTGGGGTTGTTTGCCACATAGCCAAGATAACTACCTTAGCCTAGAGAGCTCAAGCGAGCTGCCCAAAGTCACCCAGCTATGAATCCAGAATTGTCTGGCCCCAAACCCCATAAGCCCTACCCAGCACAGCCCTCTCTAAGCCTGTGAGTACTGGGAGGAGTTATGCAGAGTAGGACAAAGGCACCCGCCATCCAGCTGCTTCAGGAAAAAGAACCCACCTGTTGTCAAAGAAGGCACGAACAATTTTGGATCGGATTGGGTTGAGTTCCAGATCAGGGACATTGTTGAAGTTTTCCTTGCTGGTTTCCAAGAAGGAGAAACACCGGGAAAAGAATGAGAAAAGAGATCAGATGTCAGCATTTTTATCATGTATCAAGCTGTATTTTCGGTTCTTAACGGGACTACGAGAATCCAGAACTGGAATATGCCTCATTGGGCTGTCCCTACCCTAACCTTCAGACCAGGTGATAGCAGGGAAGATCTGGAGGTTCAAGATACTTTGGAGAATCCAAGAGATATACTGGACATTCACCTTCAGAAAAATGTTGAAACGTGGGTTGTGTACACCATTCTGGGGTCAGAGCCTACCTGAGGCCCCCAGCTCAGAGCCCAGCTGCAGAAACTCTGCTTTGGTAGCTCTGATGCTGGCTTAGGGTGCTGGGAAACAGTCTGCCAGGTCCTCGAAAGGCCAAATGTCACGTTAATATATGACCTAGCGATTCCGCTCATACAAAAATCCCACACACAGGTTTCACAGTGGTATAGTCGTACTAGTCACAATGTAAAAACAATTCAAATGTCTGTTAACCAACTACTGGACAAATAAAATGTGGTGCATTCACACAATGGAACATCTTTAGTCGCAGAATGAAATCCTGATGGATGCTGCAACACAGACAGACCCTGACAACCCTATGCTGAATGAAAGAAGCCAGACACAAAAGGTCACGTTATAAGATTCCATTTATACGAAAAAGGTAAATTCTCAGGGATGGAAAGTAGAGGCGTGGTTGTCAGAGGCTGGGTAGAGTGGGGAGGAGGGACATGGGTAGTCCTGGCTGAGGGTATGGGTTTCTTTCTGGGGTGATGAAAATGTCCTAGAATTGGCTGGGCACCCGTAGTTCAGTGGTTAGGGCACCAGCCACATGCTCCAGGGCTGGTGCGTTCAAACCCAGCCTAGGCCTGCTAAACAAAAAAATTAGTCAGGTGGTGTGGCAGGCGCCAGCTACTAGGGAGGCTGAGGCAAGAGAATCGCCTAAGCCCAAGAGTTGGAGGTTGCTGTGAGCTATGACAGCACAGCACTCTTAACAAGGGTGACAAAGTGAGATTCTGTCTCAAAAACAAAAGAAAATGTCCTAAAATTATCATGGGTGCTAGATGTATATCTCTGTAAAACATACTAAATGGCGCTAAATTGTACATTTTATTTTATTTTTTTAGAGACAGTCTTACTTTGTCACCCCTGGTAGAGTGCCATCACATCACAGCTCACAGCAACCTCCAGCTCTTAGGCTTAGGCAATTCTCTTGCCTCAGCCTCCCAAGTAGCTGGGACTACAGGCGCCTGCCACAACACCTGGCTATTTTGTTGTTGTTGTTGTTGTTGTTGCAGTTTGGCCGGGGCCAGGTTCGAACAGGCCACCCTTGGTATATGGGGCCAGCACCCTACTCACTAAGCCACAGGCACCACCCTAAATTGTACATTTTAATGTGTCTGCTTGCTGTATGGTATGTGAATTTCAGTAAAGCTGTTAAACAAAGAAAAAGAAAGCTTCTTCGTTTTCTGGCTTGGGGCAGGGGAGAATGAATTTCAGATGAGGACACCTGCAGCTGGCACAGGAGTTGCCTAGACCCTTGGCCGCGGCTGAGCAGGCAGGGAAGTTGCCGTCCTTCACCCACCTGTCCTTCTCCCTGCCCCGCCCCAGAAGGCCAGCCTGTGTTCTCAGAATCTGCTCATGATTTCCTTCTGCTCCATGAACCTATATAGCCAGTGGCCTCAGAAAGGTCCCAGGACATAGGCTGGTAATCCTGGGGACAAGGAGGCATGGCCATGGACAGAGAGTGTGAGGACGTCATCTACCAGCAATGAAAACTGTCCAGGGTGGGACGTGACAGGTGGGACACTCAGAACCAGACCAGACCAGCCCTAGGAGGGGAGGGACAGCCAGGTGCATAGAAGACTCAACACCGTTTAAGTTGGAAGGTTCCATAAACACCGTGCTGGCCTCTGTCCTGTCCCCACCTTACAGATGAGCAGGCTGAGGCCTGACATGTAGAAGTAGCACCTACCTGGCCCTGGCCCTAGGGCCTTCTGTGTTCACCCTGTTCTCCTAGGTTCCCCCGGGTGGCCTCCTGCCCCTCCCACCCAGAGGCCCAGCAGGCCAATGCTTTGGATTCATAAGAGCCCGGCTCCAAAGACGGGGGCACACTCAGGACAGCTGGCCTGGACCGGTGGGGTGTTTTTTGGTTGTAAAAAAAAAAGACAATACAATACATTTTTGACTATACAAAGGAGTAAAGTTCTGATCTGTGCCACGAAACAGATCAATCTTGAAAACATATTGAGGCTGAGTATGGTGGCTCAGGCCTGTAATCCTAGCACTCTGAGAGGCTGAGGCGGGTGGATGCCTGAGCTCAGGAGTACCAGACCAGCCTGAGCAACAATGAGACCCCCATCTGTGCTAAAAACAAAAAACGGAGGCAAGAGGATCGCTTAGAGTCCGAGTTTGAGGTTGCTGTGAGATATGATACAATAGCACTCTACCAAGGCAACAAACTGAGACACTGTCTCAAAAAAAGAGAAGAAAAGAAAATATTGAGTGAACAAAGCTGCCACACAAGGCCACATACCATGCGATGCCATGCAAATGAAATATCCAGAAAGGGCAAGCCCACAGAAACGGACTCTGGGGAAACAGGTGACGGCTAGCAGGCATGGGGTTTCTTTTGAAGCGTTCTAAAATGGACCACATGCTTTAAATGGGTGAATCGGATACTATGTGAATCACATTTTCAAAAAGCTGTTAAAAATTTCTAATAAGTCTGTTAAGGAAAAACAAAAACCAGAAAAAGATGGCTGCACTGTGACTCCATTTACACAAAGAGCAAAAAGGGCCCACAGGAAACTACGCAGCTGGAAGTCAGGGGACAGTTAACCACGCTTGGGGGTAGGGAGGGATGGCCAGGAAGAAAGTCCCTCCCTGTGTGACATGCACTGCTCTCTGCAGCACCTCACCCACGCTGCGCTGCGCACAAGGCTGGCCGCTGTCTTCCCCTTTCTCCTCATTAGCAACCATGGGAGGGGACAGAGCAGAGACATCAGAGCCCCAAATGAGGCAAGGTTACCGGGGAGATGATCCAATTCTATGGAATCACCATTGGATGACAGTAACAGTGTGAATGACGTGGCTTGTGCAATCTTGTTTCCCTGGGGACACCCAATGAGGGCCCCTCTTGTCCCTGACACAGCAAGCTCAGCAGAGAGTGCTTTAGTGACCTGCCCAGGCTCACCCAGCAGGGGTAAGGGGGAACCAGACAGCCAGGCAGAGTGCAGCCACACTCTTGTGCCTGACACCCTGCTGCCCTGCTCACCTCAGCCAAACTGGATCTATCTTCCAAAGCCCAGACCCTGGCTGAGAACTGGGTGGCACAAAATTTGAGAAGGTATTCAGGGAGCACAGAAAAGCAGCCGCTGCTGCTGTATGGGAACCCCTAAGCCCTCTCTGGCTTGCAGTGGCCAAGGAGACAGTCTTGTCCACTGCTAACCCTTCCTCAGCCTCAGTTTTCCCATCCGTGAGGTGGGCACAGCCTCCGCACTCAGACTTGGGTTCTGCCCTGCTCTGCCACCTGAGACAAGTTTGTCCCTCTGAGCCACAATCTGCTTCCCTGGAAACAGCAACCTCACAGAGTTGTTATACAGTTTAGAGGTAAAGAGAAGATGGCTGAGGTCAGAGCTTCACTCCCTGCTCTAGTCCTCCCTGTGCCCGAGCCAGTACCATTCCCAGGGGCATAGTGTACAGACCCTGAGGCCTGGGCTGACCCCAAAGGACAGCAGACAGCAACGTCCCAGGAGGAAGAAACCACCTTGAGAAGCCTGGCCTATGCAACTGGACAACAAATTAATCCAACACCAGAGGCCTGACCTCCCACCATCAACAGCAAGGCAGGTGCCCAACACACTGGGAACCCAGTGCCCCAGGTGCCGGCCCCATGACTCCCAGCAGGAGCATGCAGATATCTTGGGAACCCAGCTGCCTCTGCCCTGTCTCCCTAGGTACCTCCTGGACCTGCACTTGAACCTCCCTCCCCCTTGCCATGGGCATTTGACTCTTAGAGCCTCATTTCTTCATCCATGAGAGGGGTGCAGACCTGACATGTCCCCTGTCAGAGGATGTGTGGCAGTCTCACGCCCAGTACATCTCAGAGCCTCCGATTCCCCATCTGCAAAATGGGGAACATGGGAATGTCCTGGTAGCATTACGGGGTTAGCAAGATAACTGATAAACTCCCTGGCATATGGCCAGACACACAGAGGGCTCAGAATTTAATATGACGGTAACAGAAGCAGCAGTATTAGCTGTGGTAGTAACAGCAGTGAGCCTTCTCTACCACGTACATTCCTAAGAGCTTTCCATTGTTGTTAAGGACTCACAACCACCCCTCAGTAGGAAACTGAGGCAGAGAGGCAAAGCCACTCTCACTGCTAAGAATGACCCTGACTCGGGGCAGCGTGGAAGCCCCCAGACGGGAGCAGCTGCTCATGAGCGTGAGGTCTGGTTGTGTGGTCCTCAGGGACACTCCCTGAAGCCTGCTGACCTCCCTTTTCCGCCAGCGTGGGAAACACTGAACGCTGAGCGGGGAGTGTAGGCAGGGGCTGGGGCGAGACGGGGAGCAGGCAGTCCTGGGGGCCAGCAGAAAGCGGGGAGTGGGACATCCACCCTGAGAATCTGGGAATCCGCTGTGGTTTAGGCTTGGGGTTCAGTAAGCCTGCAGTGGTTGGAGGGAGCCCACACTCAACACCCCCAAATAGAACTCTGAAGTGGAGCTGGGGCTCAAAAGCTGTCGGAAACCAACCCGTATCACAAGGGCTGAGGAAGAGCCCAGCCTGGCTTCCGCCATGGTGGTTCTTTTTTTAGTCTTGTCCCTCTCTGTGAGCCAGACACTTGCCCTGCCCTCTTCCTGGGTCCCAGATGGGGTTCTGGGCTGGGGGCTGGGTGGGAACAGATGCTCAGGCTGGTATGCAGTGGTGTCATCATAGGCCACTGCAGCCTCAAACTCCTGGGCTCAAGCCGTCCTCCTGCCTCAGCCTCCTGAGTAGCTGAGACTACAGGTGCACCACCACCACACCCAGCTGACTTTTCTGGGTTATTTTTGTAGAGATGAGTCTCACTTTTTTTTTTTTTTTTTGAGATCAAGTCTCATTCTGTCACCCTGGGTAGAATGCCGTGGGTCTCACTCTTGCTCAGGCTGGTGGTTCTCCCCTGTTTGGAAAGTAAAAATGCACAAGTTGAAGGAAGGAAGTGGTGAGAGTGAGGAAGTGGTCGGAGCCAGCGAGGGGGACGACAGAGCTGGAGTCTAGGCCCTTCCACTGCTGTGTGACAGTGGCTCAGGCACTCTGCCTCTCTGGGCCTCATGTTCTGGGACCATCATTGCTGCCACTCATGGGCGTGTGGGGTGATTAAATGTCACCATGCTTAGCACAGTCTGGCACTATGACAGCCCCAGGAGGAAGAGTGGAAGGTCTATTCCCCCTGAAACCGTCATGGGCAACCCCCTTACCCTGGTAGTCACTGGGGCACCACCACTGGGCCATTTGACACTGGGAGGCAGTTCTGGCCCCATAGCAGTGACCTGCCCCAGCCCTAGGGCAAGCAGAGGCTGTTCCCACAGCTGCAGGCCGCACTGAGCCACCTGCACCCAGGCTGGTCCAACCAGCCCCGTGGGTACCTGAGGGTAGGAAGGCAAATAAGCCTGAAACTGGCCTTAATGAAGCATTAAACCAGGATGAAATGCCTCTCGGCCTGTGCAGGTTCTGAGCTCAAGGCCTGTGCTCTGTTTGTTGAAAAGGGAGGTTGGGCTCAGTGCCTGTAGCTCAGTTATTAGGGCGCCAGCCATGTACATCGAACCCAGTCTGGGCCTGCTAAACAAACCATGGCAGCTGCAACAACAACAACAACAACAAAATAGATGGGCATTGCGGCGGGTGCCTGTAGTCCCAGCTGCTTGGGAGGCTGAGGCAAGAGAATCCCTTGAGCCCAAGAGTTGGAAGTTGCTGTGAGCTGTGAGGCCACAGCACTCTACTGATGGCAACATAGTGAGACTCTGTCTTAAAAAAAAAAAAAAAAGAAAGAAAAGGGCGGTTGATCCGCCCCCAACTCGCCCTCTGTCCTCTCCCCACTGAGCCACCAGGCCGACAGCACTGAGAGCCCCTCACAGCCTCGGCATTCAGTGTCCTCTGCCTGCAACTCCCTTCCCCTTCTCCCCATTCCCGTCTCACTGGGGTCCCAAAGGAGGCGCCCTGTCTACCCTGTCTCCTTTATTGGGATTTTTCCTGACAGAGAATACTAGTTTACTCTTTGGCTCCGACTAACCCTCACACTCACACAGCCCAGCACGGAGCGGAGGCAGAGCAGTCACCTTCTCATCTTGAAGTCCCCAGCCCAGCAGGATAGGCCTAAACACCTGCGTGTTTGTAATCAAGGCCTGTGTCAGCATCAACCTCCCAGGGAAAACATCCTCCCTAAAGATGTTAAATGGGAGCGCCTGCTAATAAGCCATGATCACTGAGAAAGCTGCTTCCAGCCTGGGGACACTCTGCTTCCTGTGACACCAAACTGACTCCTTGGTGACCCTCCTCACGTCTGCCCTCACACTGTCCCCCAGACTGATGCCAGAGCCCCAGCCACCTCACTACACTGTCTTTTCTGGGCAGTGTTACAGGCCACTGCAGATTTTTCTTTTTGAATAAACCGGCATCATCCTACCTGAAGCTTTAAAGGGAGGATCACTGCCTCCTGGAATTGATTACGTACTAACAGTGAAGTCACCTGGCAGGGCCCCAACAACTGAATTTTCCAAGTTTCTTTTACTCCTAAAAGAAATTTTCACATTTAAAATAGGTTAAAAGCAAAGTCACTGGGTTAAAAAAGGACTTAATTCTTGAAAAGAACATTGTCACAGCAGGCTGGGGGCTGCTTGGAATAGCCAGCTTTGATTTTGAACCGTGGCCCTACTGAGAGATCTTAACTGCTTCGGCCTCAGTTTTTAACCTGTAAAATGGGGGTAAGTAGTGTGAACCTCAGAGGGTTCCCGAGACTATGAAAGCAAGCATGGAGACCAGTGCCTGCACAGGAAAGAACTCAGCTGATAGTAGCCGGGGCTTCTCTGTTCATGCATGCGACCCTGCACTAACGTCTAAGGGGACATAGCAAGGGTTAGGAAAACCTAGTGTTGGGACATTCTGCAGAGGCCCCTGCATCTGGCCTATCAGACTGAGTTCTGCACTCTGGTGGTGACCACAGAGTCCTTTCTTCTTCACCATGCATGTCTGTGGTCGCGCTGACTCCAGGAATGTCTCCATTCGATGGCTTGATGGATCTAAAAATATTTTTGTAATGTGACTCTATCTAATCAAGGCTCTAAATGGCCTGCATCGCTGCATTCGAAGTATTCTGTAACATCTATTTCTGGGTGTCTGCAAGCCTGCCAGCGTGCTATCAGGAAGTTACAAATTGCTATTTAAGATATTTGCCACTTAAGTGCCCCGACTGGAGAAAGAAAACAATGCAAGAAGCCGGGTCTGTGTTCTCTTCGCTCTCAGAAATGATGACCTTTTAAACACGTTTACTTAGGAGGGTCTCCCCTACCCGAAGGGAAGCTTCTGAGGACAGAGAGGAGCACCTGCATGGTGAACTGCTCAAGAAACCTAGTAGGTGGACAGTTTTCTATTCCAGCATTTTGCCAGAGGCTACAGAACTCTGAGGCTCTGAGGCATACACAATTGGGGAGAGGCTTCTTAAAGAAAAGGTACTCGACAGAATAATTTAGAAAAACAAAAATTAGGTACTGAGCCGCAGGAAAAAAAAAAAGAAAAAGAGAAAGAAAAAGCACACCAGAGTAAGGCCCTGCAGTAGGTCTTTAAGCCCACATCCAGATGTCCTGACATGGTTTTTCAGAAAGAGACAAGACCAGAACCAACATGGATAGGTCAAGACGGGTTAAAGTTAAAATCAATTTTGGTAGTTTTTAACCCTGTGGGATTTTTCAAAGCTATATGCGATTTATTAAAGTTGCAAATTTAGAAACTCAGTTATCTTAAGTGCAATTTACTAATCTTGTTTTTCTGTAAAGCCTACAGTTTTGAATGCTCACCCTTAAGGGGCCTTTTGCCCTCAGGTATTCAAAGCCTCCTGTGGGATCCTAATGGGCTCACGGGCACCTTCACTCTCTGCGAGGAAGGGGGCAAAGGAAGCTGCACCCCCAGTTAATGCCTTTCTCATGAGGTAGCATTTCCCCTCAAAAGAAAGAAATCCCATTCCCGGGTTCAGCACCCCAGATGTGTCTGGGAGTAAAGAAGCTGAAGGTACTGCCTGGGGTCACTCAGGAAACCCCTGACAAAGAGGGGACGGTGCTGGCTGTCAGATCCCAAACCCTGGCTGCTGTGCGGAAGGCAGGCAGGAAAGTCCACGGGAACCTTTCAGAGCTGCCCTGCCCCAGGCCCTGGAGGGAAGATTAGGATTAAGAGAAGCAGTTCCGGGAGGCTGGGAGGAGCCCTTTCCTGGAGGCCTGTTTGCATAAGACGCTGTGGTAGGGTCACCTCCTTCCTGTGGGCTGTGCAGGGGCCGTCACAGGGTGCAGCTGACACCAAAACTCCAAGATCGGGGGAGTAGTAAGGGGAATTCTAAACACCCCTCCCTCACCCCCCTATGGCCAAGCAGGGAGACTGAGGTCCTTAGATACCACTTGCAAGTCAAGGCAACGCCCTCGGCTTCCTTCTATTGGGATCTCCATTTGTGTGGGGGGCCCTGGGGTGGGTACCCAGCCCTATCTGCAGCAAGAGAACAGGAGAGGCTCCTATCACTACTTCCTCTGGGGTTTTGTAAGACCGGAGGAACATGCGTCTGCTGTGCAGCTCATAAAACAGGCTCCAATATGAGCCTGTAACTACCAGGTTACATCTGTGATAGCTTCTGTGTGCCAGGTCCCCAGCTGAATTCTACCTGGAACATGTAAACCTGATGAGGGAAGAGCCGATAACCACAGTGGGTCTCACCCATGCCGTGCTTTACCATTGACAAAGAGCTTTTGTGATCATCACACTCATTCCTGTTTCCTCTCTCTTTCCTTCATTCATTCAACTGCTCTCAGACTGTCAACTGTTTTACAAGCCCTGGACTCAACACCTGGGCCAGGGGAAAAGCTGAGTAAGTTCCTGCCCCTGAAGAAGCCAGAGTCTGCTGGGCGAGGTCCATGGAAGGCAGAGCAGTGGTCACATTGTGTGCTGTCAATGCTGAAAGTGACTGTATGGCCTCTGGGTTGTAAGAAGTGTCCTGGAAGAGGGTGTGCACAATGAGACCACAGCACAGCAAAGCAGAGGCCAGTGTCTGCACACCTTTGTGGGCCCCACACAAAGAACCTAAAGAGACCCTGATAGTGGCTCGGTGCCTGTGGTTCAAGTGGCTAAGGCACCAGCCACATACACCTAAGGTGGCGGGTTCAAATCCAGCCCAGGCCCACCAAACAACAATGACGGCTGCAACCAAAAAATAGCCGGGCGCCTGTGGTCCCAGCTACTTGGGAGGCTGAGGCAGGAGACTCACTTGAGCCCAGGAGTTGGAGGTTGCTATGAGCTGTGATGCCACAGCACTCTACCCAGGGGGACAGCTTGAGGCTTTGTCTCAAAAAAAAAAAAAAAGAGAGAGACCCTGATAGCACTGAGGAGCTATTAAGGGCTGTGCAGAGGAGGCTGCTCACTGGGTCCTCGGAACCACCCTGCCAGGAAGACACACTTTGGGCTTGTGGCAAAGGCAATGCATATGGCGGTCCTGGGGGAGCAAGACAGGGGAAACTGGGGTTCAGGGTGGGAAGGCAGGGCCAGTGGCTCATATTCACAAGCCCTGGCTCAGCAGGTGGGCTGGGATGAAGGAACTTTATTTCATAAACACAGAGAGGCGGCACATACTTAGTGCCTGCAGGAGGCGGTGCCTCCACCCATCCAACCGCAAAGGACCTACTGTGTGCTGTCCATGGTATTGAGAGACCCTGGCACTTGATAGAAATGCAAGAAACACCGGCCATCTCAGGCCCCCACCCCAGACCTGTGGAAGCAAAACCTATGTTGTAACAGGATTCCTAGTTGGAAAGGACAGCACACACTATTTCAGTATTCTCTCCTATAAGGCCTATGATGGGGCGCTGGGCAATGAAGTCAGGGGCTCAGAGGCCAGAACCTAAAAGTTGCAGGTGCCTCCAAAAGCCTTGCAGCCTTCTCCTTCTCCTCCTCCTCCTCACCTAAGCCCTTTCCCCCACCCCCACCCCAGAATTAGACAATCAAGGCTTGAGCATCTGGGGATGGGGGTGGCATGGCAACAGCCCCATTTGCCTAATGCCTGTGAACCCAGCTCAGAGCTAAATCATTCCGCAGGCATCTGTTCATCTTTAAGGCTCTAATCAAATCCCAAATGAACATTCCCACTTTGTGGATGAGACCAGCTCAGAAAAACAATGTGACCAGCCCAATGCCAATAACACGAAGGATTCTAATGCAGTTTGTCTCAGAAGTCTGGGTTTTTGCTTTTGCACTTCTCAAGTCTAAAGTACTAAATACATTTGAATTGGAATTTGAAGCCAGACCCGTAACAATGAATCCAAGGCAGCTTGTTACAGGGCCAGGGCCTCTGCTTGCTGGAAAATCATCTTGAGGAGAAGGGGGTGTGTCTCCCTTCATAGATTCTCCACTGTGACCTCCACAGCGGACACACGCATCGGTGCAGGTACCACCTTGTGCAGGGCAGGTGCTTATGAAGGAACAAGCAAAGCATCCCCGGGACACCCCACTTTCTAACATCCAGCGTTCACTTGTGCCTCCACCCTGTTAGACCTCAGTGCCTGGCTGAGCCAATCCCACCAATTCCTCAGCCTGTGACCCCAAGGAGGCTCCACCCTACCCTGGGGAAGCCATCCACCCATCATCCCTGCCTTTGGGGGAAGCTTACCTGAGGCCTCACTCTCTCAGGGCTCTGGAGGAAAATTGCATTTCCTGTGCCTGGCCATGGCGATTGCCTCAGACTCAGGCACAGAACTATCAGAGCCAATGAGAAACCAGATGACTTTTGTCTGGGCTCAGGTAGTCTTTCTACCACCTGGCTCGGCGGGTGAGAAGAGTAGAATTAAAGGCATAAGTCTTAATTGTCATGAAGTCTGCCCTGAACACAACTGAGACCAAAGACTGCAAGAACTGCTGAGGCCATTTCAAAGCTGGAGCTGTTGAAATTGATGATCTGAGTATATAATGCACTGGATTAACAATGCACCTTTGTTTAGACAGACAAGAGAAAGTGGATATTTACATGTTAGTTTCCATAAAACCTAGGAGAAATTTGATTCTATGAATCAAAAGGAAGGAGGATCTATGAAGAAGGATGTTTTCCTGGACTATTAAAGGATTTGTTTTAATAACAAACTGTAACCCTCAGACCTTCAATGTTTATTTTAAGAAATTACATCTGTTAGAAAGTTTGTGGTAGGAATCTATTCACTGGACGTTGCATGCTTGCTATGGTTCAACTTAAAGCTTCCTCACTTTTATGATGAGGAAAGCTTCATCAGTTTTATGATGATCAAGTTATCGATAGAGACGTGTCACTAACCTAGTTCTTTTTTTTTTTTGAGACAGAGCTTCAAGGTATCCCCCTGGGTAGAGTGCCATGGCATCACAGCTCACAGCAACCTCCAACTCCTGGGCTCAAGCGAGTCTCCCACCTCAGCCTCCCAAGTAGCTGGGACTACAGGTGCCCGCCACAACGCCCGGCCATTTTTTGGTTGCAGCCATCATTGTTGTTTGGCAGGCCGGGCTGGGGATGTGAACCCGCCACCTTAGGTGTATGTGGCTGGCGCCTTAGCCGATTGAGCCACAGGCACCGAGCCCTAGAGAGTAGAATTGTAAGATTTTTTAAAAAAGTAATAAATGCACCAGGAGCACTGGCTCACACCTGTAATCCTAGCACTTGGTAGACTGAAGCAGATGGATTGCTTGAGCTGATAGATTTGAGACCAGCCTGAGCCAGAGTAAGACCTCATCTCAAAAAATAGCTGGGCATTGTGGCTGGTGCATGTAGTCCCAGCTGCTCAAGAGGCTGAGGCAAGAGAATTGCTTGAGCCCAAGAGTTTAAGGCTGTTGTGAGCTACAGCACCACAGCACTCTACTGAGGGCAACAAAGTAAAACTTTGTCTCAAAAATAAATAAATAAATAAATAAAATAAACACCACACTCAGAATCTTTGCATTTTACCTCTTTATGTAAAATGCATGCACATTATATCTCTACCATATTATTTCACTATTCATTTATCCATATGTAAATTTATTTGTTGAGGTTTTTGCTGTTGTTTACCTTCTAATAGAATGCAACATCTTTGGAGGGCAAGGACTGGTCTTATTTGCTATGCTTTCCCCAGAGTCTAGAGCAATTCACATATTATGGAAAGAGATCAATAACAAACTGTACACTAAGTGCCCACTCATTTCCTGATCTCTTACTGAGTTATCCAGTCTCATGTCACCTTCTGTGTTAGTCTTTCCCCAACTCTGGGAGATCAGAAAAACTTATTAGGTCTCTACCACTAGGGGTGTAAACACTCATTAATTATAGAACAGGCCTCCAATTTCTTCTGGTTCTGTTAAACCTTTTCCCAGGTTGCAGAAGTCACAGCAGATAACCTCCTCTACAGGGCCTCGAGAGGGTGACTTTGGTCTCTGTCACAGCAAGCCCACCACCTCCTGAGCTGCACATGCACCACACCCTGAACTGCTTTAAAAAGGGCTCCTCACCTTGCCTCTGCATGCTGTCACCATTTTCATCTTGAGTGGCAGCCCATCTGCTTGCAGGTGGTCTTAATAAATCCATGCTATTAACTGTACTGGTTCTTTGTGGCACATTTCTTGACATCTAAGCAAGGATGCTAAAACTGGGAAGGAGGAGTGAGACCAGTCCTGGGACCACCTGGGACCCTAGCCATCACCCACTAACCACCAACACCAAACAGTAACTCACTTGGACTCCATGAGTCCCAGGAAGAAATTTTTTCAGGAACTCGTATTCATCTGTCCATCTGTCTTCTCTACTGCAAACCCTTGCTTGGTCAAGACTACCCCTGGGATCTAGGACACTGGTCCTATACTACTCCTTGAAGATGCCATCTAGTCTTTCTGTTTGGGACACAGAAGACATGAGGATACCTTTCTCCCTTTGATGAGCCTCTACCCTTTTCATTCTCTTTCTCTCCCTACACACAAGGGGCAACTGCCATTCTGTTCCCCCTTGACACCTGCCACTAAGCTGTCTCCTCCCATGGCCTGAAATGGCACTGTTGATTTAAACATTATCTGAGATCTTGATAATTTCATAATCCAAGGACAAATAGCCTGGGGTTCTCTACATTCAAGCTTTCTTATTCCCTGATGTTACTCCTCTCTCTGTCAAGACTGAACTACTTTTCAAGTTCATCTTCTTAATGAGAGACCACCTGGTCCCTCTGCCTATGACACACATTCTTGCTGCTGATATGCTTGATAAAAATGCCTGGAACTGGGAGGGGGCCACTGACTCTGGTCCAGACCTCCCTTTTGTCTTTTTCTTTAATAAACTCCCTTTGTTTCTGGACTGGCCGCCCCTCCTTTCTGTGAACTGCCATGTCATTTCTATCCTTTACCTGGCATGTCCTAATGGTGCCAAACCTGGTCCTCCATTGAGTTTAGCGGCAAAAAACCCATAGGAAGTCTCCCCTTCTCACTGCTGACTCTTTATCCACCACCAGGACATTGTAGCTTCTCCTCCTACTTTCTTTTTCAGTGAATGGCTCTGGCCTTCCCTCTTAGGAGTTCTTATTCACTGTACCTGTTGGCTGGTAATCTCCCTCAGGCCAGGCCTTGGGACCCATTACTGGACTTTATCTAGCTCTGGGACATCTGGATTAGAGAATGTCCTTTCCCCTCCAGCCCACCCTAAAGGTCCTTGTTCTCACCCTTCCTTCTCCTCAACACAAACACCCCCTAAGCCCATGCTTCCTGGCTGCCTTCTTCTGTCTGTATGTTTGTGTGTTTGTATGTATGGTGTGTTTATAATATTTTCCCATAAAAATATGTAAAAAGGCTCTAAGTAGCTTAACAAAGTACATAATTAAGTCAAGAATTTTATCAAGAAAATAGTAAAAAAACTTGGATTTTTTTTGTTCACATGACTTTGAAAATCTTTGATAAATGAAACCAGTTTTAAATTTGTTCAGTTCAGATGTTTTAAATTAAACAACTGCTACTGATATATTATTTCTAGGTGGATTTGACTATGAGTTTATCTTCTAAGTTTTGAGCCTCTAGATTCTGGGGTCTGAATAGGTGGTGATGGTGAAGGCTGGGGACATGTTCTCAGTGCTTAAGTCAGCAGCTACAAGACAAATCTAGCTCCAATGGCCTCTCTTCCCTGATCCAGTTTTGCCCCTTGGCCATTCTGGGAGAAACTGAACCCTCCAGTCTTCCTGCTTTCTGTCTTGAACTCTGTAGATGATAAATGAATTAAGAACACAGATAGGTTTCATGTCATTTTCTTTGTTATTGTGTTAAGACACTTATGTTCTTCATATAGAAAGATTCACCAGTTTGATGAAAATATTTCAAATTGTATATAAAAATAGCACACTGTATCCCATGACTATATTAATGTACACAGCTATGATTTAATTAAAAAAAAAAAGGACACAGATAGGTCCCATCCTTTGCAGCCATCTTTGATGCAGCGTGTCGTGTAAGGCTCAGAAGGACCAGGAAAGATATCAGGAGGGATGGCATCTATGTTCTCAAAAGTGTTTTTAGTAATTTAAAACCTTAAAATTCTGTCATGTTAAAAATTTAGTTATAAAATATCTGAGTCATTTGTAAGATGTAATACTTCATTGGTATGTGATTCTTCAGGAAACTGAATCTTTTCTTAGTCAAAGAATACAATTTTTTGCCTTTTAAAATCTTGTATTAACAATTTGGGTAAGTGAATGAGTTATTTTATTATGCACTGTGATCCTGTTTTATGAAAAGTATTTTACATTAATTAAAAATCTGATATATCCTTAAGATTTACTAACTCAACCTCAAACAGTATAGAAATTAATTACATGAGACTGAACTAATGTTTATGATTTTTTGTTTGAAACATTGATGATTCTGTGTTCTGTTTTTCCCAAGTCAAGAAAATACTTTTTCTGTCTTTTGAGTTATTTATACCTTACAGAAATGTATATATTTAAAAGAAAAATTTGAAACATTTATTTTTCTTTCTACTTGATATCTCCAGTTTGAAAACCATTTTTAAATATTCTTAATTTAAAATATAGGTATTTGGATAAGTTCAGTAAAAATATTTTCTTCTATAGAACACAATGAGGCTCCGCACCTGTGGCTCAAGTGGCTAAGGTGTCAGCCACATACACCTAAGTTGGCCGGTTTGAATCCAGCCCAGGCCAAAACAACAATGATGGCTGCAACAACAACAAAAAATATCCAGGTGTTGTGGCGGGCGCCTGTGGTCCGCTTGAGCCCAGGAGTTGGAGGTTGCTGTGAGCTGTGATGCCACAGTACTGTACCCAGGGGGATAGCTTGAGGCTCTGTCTCAAAAAAAAAAAAAAAAAAAGGACACAGTGAAAGACACTGGTTATTTTTACCAAGGCTTTAACTGGAATGGCCTGTTTTTAGAAGTGTCCAGACTATTAAGGAATTAAGGTTGACCTTATGAGGCCGACAGAAAGCCTGTTGGCAAAACTGGCCAGATATCTCATCAATTAACATTTCCTGTTCTGTAGTGAGTTAATAATATCACTTTCTGACAGATCCAGGAAGAAGAAAAACAAGTGACACTGCAGATGTCAGAGAAAGAAAACATGGGAGAATTTAGTAGTAAATCACACGCTACAAATTTTAAACACAACTAAAAATCCTGCTTACAACCACCAAGAGAATACCAAAAATTATATAGCAC